>JAZFNS010020006.1:81702723-81714648 GCA_037127165.1 Alloteropsis angusta | reverse complement strand
CAGAGTATAGTATATCATACTTGAATCAAAAAAATAGGTTTGAAACCATTCACATGAAATATGGAGCCATGTTTGCCGAGTGCCNTATATAGTATATATATATATATATATATATATATATAAAGGCACAAGTTTAATTAATTTTTAAAAAATATTACTCAAATATTTGCGCAGATGTGGCCGCATTTTGTTTCTAGTAGAAAAATTTATGGGCCAATACAGGTGACATTAATAAAACCAGCTAGTGATTGGTTGGCTTGACTGTATCATTAGACATTTTCCTCCACATTGACCATGCTGCCCCTTTGAAATACCTATATTGCCCACATTGTATTCAATGGTTTATCTTTTGTTTTACACCAAAATAAATAAAATAAAACACATAGCAAAGCATAAAGGATGAACCAATGTTGCAATATATCCTGAATTTAGCTGTTGCAGGGGGGATTAAATTTGTATGATATCTATATTTTTCCTTCCTCAATTGCTTCCAAATCTTTTACCACTACTTTTGAAAATTAAAGATGAATTGTAGGCTGGTGTTTTGTGTCTATAATGTTAAAATAAAAGCTTCAGATTGATTAGGTATTTTTTTGCTAGTGTATATAATAATTCATAATTGTACTAAACAAGAAGAAAGATAACATAACATATCGGTGGTGATGTCATAATGCCATGGACCCATGGTATGATGGTAGCGTGTTTGAAAACATCCAAATGCATGTAAATGAGGGCACACGTTTAGGATTGGATGTAGAATATTATGACGAGGTTATGGAGATAAAAAACATAGGTGTTATGTGCTATGGAGAATATCGTGTGAGCTATGAGAAGTTAATAATTCTTATGAACGATTTAGGATCACATAGGGCATGAGAAAGGATGGTATTAATATACGAATATATCAATCTCATAGAAATCAAGTGGCGTTGCATGACTATTTTTTATTCAGATATAGAGAAACCTACATAGAACTGAGTCCTATACGTTCACTTTTTATTTACTTGAATTTCTATTATGGATATAGTTATTCAAATTATACTAAATATTTAACGATTTTTCATTGGAATGCAGAAGGTGTGCATATACAAAATTTTCTATATATTGAACAAATACGTAACCATAGCATCTTAATGAAGGAAACATACTTTTGTCTCTCTTATCGGTATATCTACTTGTAGCATTTGATCATGTGAACATACACGTACATGGATGGATCTATAGTGCAACCATTGGTATCACGAGATACCAACTACTTTTGACAAATGTCTCTATAAGCAAGTGCCTTATAAGAGATAATCCTATTGTTCTAGCATGGTTGTTACATTGATGACGTCAATGATCCATTTTATAGATCCGTCTGTGCACACAAACATACTGCGTACACCCAATGAAATTGTTTCGATAGGTAGCTCTCTAGCATAATGCAAAGCTGCGAGTCGAACTCCCGATTAGTTGCTCATCCATCTACGATCAAATCATTGAGCTACAAGTGCATTTTGCAAAAGAAACAAATGCTATAACACATTAAAAATGATGTGGCACAACGAGGTGAAATACATTAGAACAGAGCGATAGATGCCATGAGCATGTAACCAAAACCAAACTAGAGGAGTGGATGGAGCATGAGGTGCGGAGGGTGGCATTAATGACACTACAAACCATTTCATTATGAAAGAAAACCATCCATATATTGCGAGAAAAGTACAAGAAACAATTCATATGGGGCGAGAAAAAGCGTAACTTTTATGAGAAAGTCATTTTATAAGAAGAGTGAACGCTATCGAGCCGAAAGGTTATTTTATACGTTTTTCTAAAACATGGAAAATTTATCGGTTACTCAATTTTACAGCGGAAAAGGTGAGAAATAAGAAAATGTCGTTATGCAACTCATTCTATGATATAATCAAGTGATGAAATTTAATAACTTGATCCTTTCGTTGTTTGAAACATACGAGACTGATGCACATGGATAGTTTTATTCAGCAAGGTAACACAATTAATATACAGTGAAAACTACAATAATGACTTTAGAAATTACTTATGACTAGATCAAATAGGAATATTGCGTAGAGTAAATGCACAAGATTTCAAGTGCGTTACAAAACCAGAAAGAGAATGGGGAAGCAAACGGATTCGGGAAACACGAACACGCAACAATTAAAGCCACGATGTATGAAAATTACAAAGCACTTTAGTTTAGTCTTTTCGATACGTGATACTGATACACGTACGAGACACGAAGAGAGCTGTGCCAAACGGGGCCTTACAGTGGTGTGAGTGTGTGGGGCCCTGAGGACAGACTCAGCTCCTTTATTCCGGAGCTTGTACCGAAAATAGGCGAGAAATGAATTAAATCATCCGGGAAAACAAAGAGGCCTCCTCTCCTTCCCCAAACTATCCTCTGTCTCTCCCCCTCCCGATCCGATCCGTAGTGGCTGACGTCCCGGTTCCTCGCCGGCGGCAGCTGCGCTGGGCGAGCGGCGGCGTCTGGGGGAGGTCTATCCGCGCTTCGCCGGCGGCGATCATCCACTAGGTGCGCCGCCCTTTCCCCTCTCCTCGCCGCTCTGCGGAACCGAGCGCCCGCATTCGGATCTGACCCAATTGCTCCCGTGCTGGGCGCGCCCCTGCTGGCTTGGTGTGTGCGCGCGTGCAGGGCGGTTGCGCGGCGGCGGCGCGGCGGGAGATGGAGGCGGACGCCGGGAAGCTGTTCATCGGCGGCATCTCGTGGGACACCAACGAGGACCGCCTCCGGGAGTACTTCGACAAGTATGGGGAGGTGGTGGAGGCCGTCATCATGCGCGACCGGGCCACCGGACGCGCTCGAGGCTTCGGGTTCATCGTGTTCGCCGACCCTGCCGTCGCCGAGCAAGTCATCGTCGATAAGCATATGATCGATGGCCGGATGGTGAGCAAAAAAAAGCTGTTTTTTTTGGAATGCTAGGCCCATGATGTGATGCTAGATCTATAACTCTAGATTACATTGGTTCGTATTTCATAGTAGCTGCTGCCGTTTCGGATAATTCAGTATGTTTTGGATATGTTTTGTCAGGTGGAGGCCAAAAAAGCCGTTCCCAGAGACGATCAGCACTCTCTCAGTAAGAGCGGTGGTAGTGCCCATGGGTCGCCTGGACCTAGTCGCACAAAGAAGATATTCGTTGGTGGTTTGGCTTCCACCGTGACAGAGGCAGACTTCAGGAAGTATTTTGAGCAATTCGGGACGATCACTGATGTTGTTGTCATGTATGACCACAATACGCAGCGTCCTAGAGGGTTTGGGTTCATCACTTATGATTCAGAAGATGCTGTGGACAAGGCATTGTTCAAGACATTCCATGAATTGAATGGTAAGATGGTTGAGGTTAAGCGGGCTGTTCCCAAGGAACTGTCACCTGGACCTAGCATGCGCTCTCCTGTCGGTGGATTCAACTATGTCATGGGTAGAGCCAATATCCTCAATGGGTATACCCAAGGTTATAATCCGAGCCCAGTGGGTGGCTATGGTATGAGGATGGATGCAAGGTATGGGCTTCTATCGGGTGGGCGCAGTGGTTATCCTTCCTTTGGTGGTAGTTATGGAATTGGTATGAATTTCGACCCTGCGATGAACCCAGGCATTGGAGGTGGCTCTAGTTTCAACAATAGTCTCCAGTATGGACGGCAGCTTAATCCTTACTACAGTGGAAATTCTGGTAGATTCAATAGCAGCGTTACCTATGGTGGAGTGAATGATAATAATGGTTCAGTGTTTAACTCACTGGCTCGTAATCTATGGGGTAATTCAGGGCTCAATTACTCCTCCAACTCAGCAAGCTCAAATTCCTTCGTTTCATCTGGAAATGGGGGCCTTAGTGGAATTGGGAACAACAATGTGAACTGGGGAAACCCTCCTGTGCCTGCTCAAGGTGCTAGCGGTGGCTCCGGCTATGGTACTGGAAACTTTGGCTATGGATCCAGTGAAAACAACTTTGGTCTTGGTTCCAGTGCTTATGGAAGAAATGCAGGATCAGCTGGTGTTAATACCTTCAACCAATCAACCAATGGGTATGCAAGGAACTTTGGAGATTCATCAGCAGGTGGTGCCTCCATCTATGGAGACACAACTTGGAGATCTGGATCTTCTGAGCTTGATGGAACCAGCCCATTTGGTTATGGGCTTGGGAATTCAGCTTCAGATGTTACCGCAAAGAGCTCAGCAGGTTACATGGGGCATTGACTGATAGAGGTTAGCTGTTTCCTTTCTTGTATTGTGATATTTGTCAGCATTTCATTAGTTTTTTGGTAGTTTGTCAATTGTTACATTCAAGTAGCTTGACTATTGCAGTGTGCAAATCTGTTAGTTTGTCAATTATCAGATTCAAGTAGCTTGACTATGGCAGTGTGCAATCTGTTGAAAACGAGAAATGTCGACTGTAACCTGTATTCCAGTGACTATAGACGGTCTTACATTGTAATGCTTATTTGCACACAGAAACCTTGTTAACTCATTACTGAGTTGAAATATTGGTGCTGCTCTTAGTTGTTCTCGGAATGATGCAGAAATTTACTCATTACATTTGAATCTCGGCATGTCTGGACAAAGATGTATCTTTAAACCTTTCTAGACCATAATTAAACAGTCACTTCCATTATTGTGTACAGAACCTTCTTTTTTGGGGGTATTTGTGGCACAACAGCTAGTCAGCTACATAAAGTGCTAATGATGGTTGCTTGATAGATGCTACATGTAAGAAGTAGAAGATTCTATTAAAATTAATGATGCTAATAACACAGCTTTTTTTTGAGTCGATGCTAATAACACACCTTAATCAGGTGTAGATTCACTATTCGACTGTAACGTTGAAGGTTCTAATGTAGTTACAGTGTCTCAACTTTACACTGGTTATCTTCATTTGGGATAGCGGGACATGCATATCAGCTGCTGTTTCTTAGTTGTAGTGTAACACTGATTACTAGTAAAAACTTTAATCTTTTTTCTCTACCAATGCTTGCAATGTCATTCAATCGATTTGGTAACCTGAACTCACAAGGTACACCTTAGGAGTCATGAAATGGCTGGGTAGACAATGAACTTCATTCCAAATATACACCTGAGGATGACCTATTTCACAAATTGAATAATCATGGATCCAGTTAACTTTTTGGTGCTGTTTGTTCAAATGTAAATATGTTTTTTTCTTTCTTTCTAGATATATATTGTGAACTGAACAAACACAAAATTTGGAACGATCCTTTATGAATTCATTTATGCAAACATATTAGTTAGACTGTCCAGCAAAATGTGTTCATACATGAATATGTGTACGCAAAATCCTTAATGTAACGGAACGCTAGTCCAAAGTTGTGCCCTTTTTGTATGCTTCTATTCAACTCTTGAACTTTAGCGCTGGCCTTTTCTCTTGGAAAAAGCAACTGGCCCCAAATTTGTGTTATTATAATTAATTTCATGCTTTGATTGACCGGAAGATATGAGCTGGTAGATAGATCTTACCCAAAGATAATATCCAAAATTTGTTTTTTTGGAATTCTTTGGGTACCCCCCTTTTTTTTCAGCCTAACAGCCTAGCGTCACATGCTTGTTTGCTAAGTCATTCTTTGCATCCTTGTCATGACTCACGAGGAGTTATTTGAATATGTTCGGTAATTGCCTTTTCGTTTGTTACACGATGGTTTGATCTGATTAAGTTCACTTGAAAGAGTTGCTAAATCTGATCTGATGTGTGGTTTATTTGAAACATGCTAATCCAAGTGAGATCCATTGCTAAATAGGGTCATTTTCTGCTTGCCCACTCTTTTTGGTCGATGCAGCTTGTAGCTACTCGGTAGTTTGAAGGCTTTCTCCTTGTAGGATATGCGCTTACATTTTGATTTTGGGAGTAAATGCTAGTATAGTTTACGGATTTTTTAGAGTTGGCCCTGATTTGGATTGCAGACTTCTAGTGTGTTTCAACTTGTGATGATTTGTAAGGTATTCCTGCCCTTATTGTGTTTGTGAAAATGGTAAACTATTCACATATAAACTATTCACATAAGCTTATTGCATATGCAAATATCAATGGCCAATGTTGAAGTAAATGACAGTGGGATGAACGATGTTTTTTGTGTTTCTTATCGTGCTACACATCTTGGGTTATTTACTAATAACTTCTACTTTGCCTTGTGCAGGAATGACGCCGCCTAGGAATCTTTTGTTCGCATACAGCATTTGTCATAATAGGTTGAGGGAGGACTGGAGGTGCAACAGGTGCAAATTTTGAACCTCACATGATTCACAAACATGGGTTAGTTAATAGAGCTAACCAGGGGAGTCAGGTCGATGCGGTCAGATATATATATATCCTCGGAGGACCTTTTTAAAAGCATATTTGCATTTTATGTAAGGCTTGAGATTGTGGGTTTTCGGATTTCCTACAGCGAGAGGGTTTAGGTTTTGGCAACCTTGGGTGTTTTTTGGTCGGATGAGATTATGTGAAGTTAAGATTGCGGGATATATATACATGGAGAGTGTTCAGTTGTACGGCGGCGCTGCCCCCCAATATAGACCCCACCCCCCCTTGTCGGGTTTTTGTCGGTATAGTAGAGAAAACTGCTCTAGAAGCGTCCTTCTTCGGATTTGTGTGCTAGCTGTTGTTATCAGAGAATGATAAGTTTTTATCTTTTCTTGTTTTTCTTTTATCCTGTCTTACTGAAGTGTATGTACCAGAGGTCTGGTCTGTGTTTTTTCCCCTAGTGCTACTTTTGAGGGGATGCCCCCCCTCCGGGTCCCGGAGAATAATAATGCTGCTACAATATATTCTAATTCATTTTGAAGGCTTTTTCCGAGGCTGGTTTTGAATCGGGTTCGAACATCTGTACATTCTGATTCCTCTCTGCAACCTGACTATATGTGATGCTTATGTTCCTCAGGATCTGTATCTCTAGACTCTAGTGGGTGTTGTTGTCAGGTTCTCCTGCATTACCTTTTTTTGCTCATAATTCACCTTCCATTGTGCATCATATCCCACTCTTTCCCCTTTTGTTGTGTTGGAACCACAGCCATGCTTTTTATGTTCTTATATTTCTTTAGTTCTAGGGTATTATAAATATATCGCCCAATGCTGCAAGGAACCTTGCCTTTTGTTTTGGAAACACAATGGATTTGGAATTTGGATTCACCAAAAACTCTCATGGCTGCACTGTTTGGCTGAAAGATCAATGGAAATTTCCTTTAAGAAGGTGGGAAATGGCGTTTTGGGTTCAAAACTCAGAGCAATACCTCTCGTCCTTTTGCAAATTCAACTAATTCACTGAAAATTCCTGAAAATTTCAGAGATTTTAACTCTCAAATTTGGTTCGAACTCAAACCAAATCCTGAAAATTCCTATAGTAATCATGCTTGCCCAGTCAAATCCCTTCTCAGATGAGCCTTTGGCATGCAACCTTTGTTTCGAAGCTAAATTTGTCCTTTTTTATTTTTGCTGCCTGGCTAAAATTTGTAGTGGCATCAGGCGTTCAACAGAAACATTTCGACATGCACTGTTTAACTCCAGGGAAGATTCCGACAAGAACGCCAATCAACTGCCACATTTCACATGAACCGCATCTAAATTCCGACAAGAATGCTAAGCGGAGAACCGGCGGCGGTTGAAGCTGAAAAATGCTCCCGTGAGCTGCTTACGATCTCTGTGGCGACCGCCGACGGCGTCGTGTGACTCGTGAAGGAGACCTTCTCACCTGCGCCCGCCGTGACGACGAGCCGGAGCGTGGATGGAGGCCTCGGCCCCGGCGATGACGAAGATGACCGCGTTGTTAGTGGCGATGCTGGCAAGGCAACTGGGAGTCGTCAGCTGCGCCGAGACCGCGCGAGGAACCGGGGCGGGTGCCTCGGGGTCCGTGGCAAGGCGGCAGGCCGGACAAGGGAAGGCGTCGGCATGGCGGAGGAGGACAGGCTCGCCGGCCGGCGAGGGCGGTGGACGAAGGCCCGGTGCCCGTGCAGAGTTGAGTAGTTGACTAGTAGCCAGTTGACCAGTCCAACCGGTAGCTCAGCCCGGATCGCTCATTTTGGATCCAACGGCTGCCGGGTGCCCGTGTAAGCGTGGACCATGGTCAACGATATTTCCTTTTTGTTAATTAAGTAAAAAACATATCAACGATATTTCCCAAGTAAATGTGGATTTCAAACATGATTGGCTTTGTGATGATTGTCAAAATCTCCTTACAGTCTGGGGCCGCGCAAATATCTTGATTTGTTTTTAGAGCCCGGGATTTTATTTATTTTTCTGATAATAAATTCTTCATTATTCATTAGGAAATACCCTAGCAAAATGATATAGTGGGACAACATCAAAAGCAAAAAATGAGAAAATTGGATGGTGCTCCCTACAATTTCGTTTTGTTAGGACAAAGGATTACTTTATAGATTATACTTTTTGTTGGACAAAGTTAAAAGCCATTAGTTTCATATTAAAAGAATACACACTTTTGTATTGTACTAGTCAGACCGGCGTGCCATACGCGATTACGATAAGTTAGAGATTTATGATCTCACTAATATAAAATTATGCTAAAATACAAATAGATTTTATACCATTCATGAATGTACTTGCAAACAACATGAAAAACCCACAAATGATATTTATTTCTAAAATATATCATAAGACCCACATAAATAGTACATAGAACCCAACTTGATATTTTTCTGAAACATATCGTGGGTCCTACACAAGTAGTACATGAGCACATGTGGGTCCCACGCTAAACCTATGCGGTCCCACACAAATAGTACCATAGGGCCCACACAAACAGTGACATGGGCCCATCTAAATGTGTATGGCTCCCATGCGGGGTTCCGGGTGGGGCTAGGATGCATGAGGAGCCTCCAAATCTTGAAGTTTTAGTAGAGTTTATAGATAAATAAAATATTAATAGGGTAACTCTTGGTTAAAGATTTCTCATAAATGTAATGGAGTACACGATTTGAAGAAACAAATGAATAGAGTAGCAAACACTGTTCCACCAGTAATTTTTTCATTTAAAACTATACAAAATATGAGTACTACAGTATTTTTGCAAGGACAAAATACTTAATTCAATTACTTGTATTTACCATAGAAGTTTGGACACTCAATACGTGCACGTTAGCCTACCCATTGGTAACACTGGACAGCAGATTGCTCACTTTCATCGATACAATATTTTGTTATTAAGTCGTATATCATTGGTGATTGGCGTTTTACCAACGACTATAAATCACGATTAGTCGGGCAACTTGAAAACAAAGGCTCCGACGAAAACTCCCAAAATTTAGGTGAAATTTGAAGGTATAATATAGAAACATAGTGACTAATTAAGGAGCCCCCCATCATTGATACGGTAAGAGGATGGGTTAGGTACTTAGGTCCATGCATGACAGATCAAGGTGCTCATGCTTGTGTTTGTCTTTCGACGAGTGTTGTTTTTTTCTTCAAAAGAACAAATTGAATCTTAATCCCGTGTTTAATATATTTTGCTCATTCTGCACTGTTAGGAAGTATTTTCCTTTTTTCTGAACCACAAGTCCACAAGGAAGATAGAATATTGGAAGGTGTTGTGCATTATAGTTTTTTAGAACCTACGGCAAGAGCTTTGTCGAATTATTATTATTAGAAGAAAGAAAAAGAGATAACACAAATGAACCATTAATTAGCTAGTTCAGGCTCAATTGGTTGCATCATGTCGAACAGGTGTCAAATGGCCGCCGTACCTGTAATGAAAAATACATAAATGGGAAAGTTAGCAATATATAACGTGGCACCTTGTGTGTGAGTTTTTCATGCCTCGAAGACTGAAGCGGGCATGTACAACTGTTTAGAGGGTTGTTGTCTATTTAACTTGTCATGTCATACACAAATAGTTAAAAAGACAACACGTACAATGAGTCGTCTGTTTAGCTGTCTGCAAATTATTTAATTGATCCATGTGCACATAAATCATATTGATCTAGTAGAAAATGGATCTTTGTAGCCATGTTGGTGCTTGCACAAGAGAATATATATTATATTCAAATAAATCATATGGTTCACTTAGAAAAACATAAATTTGGACAAAAGCACAAGCAAAATTTGAATGTTTTCAGCTGTACAGAGATCATTGCATAACCATGATGTGTATTTCATTTATAAAAGCATCTGGGACTCTTGCTGCTCATGGGATCCTTTCCAATGGCCAAGTGTTGACAGAGAAATTATAGGTTATCAACATATTGTCCACATTTAACAATTACTATACTGCATATAAATCCAACGTGCATTGTCTCAGTATACATTTACTCAGAACATCCAGAGACTGCGCACTCTAGAATGATGCCTGCTATGGAATCCATTCCTGAACCTGACATGTCCAGGCCATCTGAGTGCATAAGTGGTGGGCCAAAACAAGCAAACTACGATCAATATCTCACCAAGGTCACTGTTGCCGCACAAAAAAATAGTCTCAGCTAATACACGACAAAAAAAATTCCGTCATCACCAAGCTCTTGTTCAGATCATCACCTAGCACTATGGAACCTGAACATGTTCACAAAATAAAGTAACTGAATTGTGAATACAGCTAGCAGAACCTCAACATGCTAAAACATTATAAGTTCAATTAATCTCATGTATAGCCTGAAAGAATACAGTTCTGAAGCACATTTTTTTGTTAAGAGTATTTGAACTTTCTAATGCAAATGCCATTTGCCTTAATGTGAAGCTGTGATATAATTGAAAAATGGTAGCTTCAGTTGGAGGCTTAACAACATTTTCTAGTTAGAGCCATGGATTGGAATAGTGTGACTTCTAGTGATATCATGCTCCAATGTTGTATGCTTATTATGATATAAACTGAGACAAGAAATACACCACCTATCGCATTGACAAGCTGGGCGCAGTCAGGCATTCAGAAAACTATTACAAGCAACTAATTACCAATGCATTTTCTTCATTAAGGAACACTTTGTTAAAACGTCCGGTTCTATAGAACTGGACAGTCAGACAAATCCATTGCCGGAGCGAGAACTATTTCAAAATAATTGAAGGACAAGCTAATTTCAGCAATTGGCCAATGGATGACAACTGATAATGTCTGAAAATGAAAGCAATGAGCAATACCAATGGGCAATTTCAGCATAGTTTTCTTAAATTTCATAACACGGATATAGACATGGGGATATACCAACCTCCATGGTGAAGGCCAGAAGTGAAGCAGCAGCGCCGGCGCTCGATCCCTGGGCGCCATCTTGCTATGGCACAAATGCCGTGCCACAGGACCCTCTTTGCTCCGCCGCCGCACCCGCCCGAGCTCCACCCGCGCCGCTCGCCTCCAGCACAGGCGCTGCACGGGCCGAGGCCATGTGCGCTGGCTACGCGCAGCTCGAGCTCTGGTCTGCCGCTGGAGCTGCAGTACCAGCTATGATCTTCTGCATCGGCACCGTGGCCGGCGGTTTCAGCCCCGCAGCACCTCTCTTCCGTCGATTTGGACGCAGCAGTGCATGGGCCTGGGCGAGGAACAGATTTGGGGGGAGGATGGCGGGGGAATTGCGCGCGCAGTTGTCGCGGAAGAAGAATCGTGCGCGCTGCAGTGGATCCTTGACGACGAGGGCAAGGCGACGACTATGGCACAATGCATTGCGGGAGCCGTAGTTTTGCGTTGGAGCACGCACGTCTCCTAGACGAACGAGACGACGTCGGTAGTATTCTTGCTCCTCATTTAATTGCTGCCACATAGACTGTTTTTGCGGTTGTGTTTAGTTAGGCAACTTTCAGCCTGCAACAGCAGAAGTAACATATTGAAAAACTTGTCCTCTCTCACATGACACGCTATCGAATGGTAACTTTTAGCTGCAACTTTCTGCAACTTTCTAAACTAACACTACAGGAAATCAGGGCTTTGCCGAGTGTCCGAAACACTCGGCAAAGGCCCAAAAGCACT
>JAZFNS010020006.1:81263654-81275369 GCA_037127165.1 Alloteropsis angusta | reverse complement strand
CCGTCTGGTGCGCCGTGCACGGGCTCGTCGTCGGGGACCGCGCCGACCCGGTAACGCGCGCCCCCCGCTCTCGCCCTCCCTCGCTCTGGC
This sequence comes from Alloteropsis angusta, assembly GCA_037127165.1. NCBI lineage: Eukaryota > Viridiplantae > Streptophyta > Magnoliopsida > Poales > Poaceae > Alloteropsis > Alloteropsis angusta. The sequence goes on along the minus strand of JAZFNS010020006.1, from coordinate 81,275,279 downwards.
TCGCCGTTCGAATCTTGGCACTCGTTTGAAGAAAGTTCGGATCTTTTTCATCTGGTGCATCCTCGGCTTTGAAATGAAACAGCATAGTCCCCAAACTTTACGAGTGCTAAGTTGCAGTTCACTGTTATTTTTTTTCTTTCCCCGCAGCAGGTCTTAGTTGTTGCCATTGTGCTAGAGTAATTGCTAAAGCCAGAAATTGGAAACCACGGGAACCCTCCTGCAGATTTTGATGTTACCTGTAAACTATAGTTATATCAGAATTGGCTGAGATCATTTATATTGCCACATGCAGAGATCAGGAAGAGTGCCTGGGGTTGGCCTGGTTCATGCTCCATTTTCGCTACTTCCAGCACGTTTTCCAGCGTCGTTTTGGAAGGAAGCATGCGAACTGGCTCCTATCTTCAATGAGCTCGTGGATCGTGTGAGCTTGGATGGGGAGTTCTTGCAATCTGCTTTGTCTAGGCAAGTTTTGAAACCTGTGCTGAATTCTCTCTGTATCGATGCATCTTTGTTTTGAACTAGCACGTATTTAGCAACTGGTTTCCTTTTATACCAAGGTTGTTGCCTTCCATTCTGAGAATGATGCAATTCTGTGTTAGTCAGGTCACTGAATGGCCTATCTATTTCTTATTTGCCCAGCTATATAATGAATTCAGGTTAACAGCCATCCGTCATTTTCTGATTTCAGAACGAAGCAGGTTGACGAATTCACCGCAAGGCTGCTAGAAATTCATGAGAAGATGATGGCATTAGATAAGAAAGAGGCAAGTAAGCTGTTCGTTACTTTCTTGTCGTATTCTGCATCTGAATTTTGGAAAAGGCATCTTCCAGTTTTTTTCTCTTCTTGCTTTTTAGCTGCCTACTGACATGTCCCTCATACAATTTTAGGATATCCGCTTAGGATTGCACCGATCTGACTATATGCTGGACTCCGAGACCAATTCATTGCTTCAAATAGAGCTCAACACTATTTCATCGTCCTTCCCGGGCCTTGGTTCCCTCATTAGTGAACTTCACAGGTACCGTACACTCTTGTTCTCCCTTGGTAGAACTATCCTATCCCCCCGCTTTGTGTGCCTCTGAGATTTTGTTTTCTGGCAGTCTCTTTAAACCACATAAGATGATGTTGTACTTGCTATGAATGATGAGATATGTTCAGTATCCAATTGTAGTGTAAAGGTTGTTGGCCATTTAGATTCTCTCTTGAGCATATAAGCGAATCCGGAATGAATATCATGATCATTCAACGAAATGTGCTTTAACAGAGCTGTGCTGTTTGCCTGTTTATACAAACATTACCTACATTCAAATTCCAGATTTTGGAGGGCCCAGCTTATCCTTACAAGCATAAACCATGTTTGTTCATATTAAAGTTTCAAAGCTCTTAGGTGTAACTTTTTCTCAAATATGCAGGAGAGCTGCATATCATTGCATTAAGATAGAAGAAAAAGGCCAAAATAGCCATACAACACACACATCCCCTTGCCCAGAAGGGCTTCTGAATTACATTCGCGTCTGTGAAAGGCAAAACGGAAACGGCCATGCCTTTTTAGGCTCTAACAAAAGATCTTAGGTGTAATGTAATCAAATGTGATACTTGATCAGTTAGTTCGGTATCCCGTATGTCCTGTCAGAGCAATTACAAAACTAGGAAGTTATAAGTTATTATTTGTAATAATGACAATATTTCCTTTTTTATCTTCTGCATGTTTAATCTCACAAGAAATATTTTTTTGATACAACAGGACCTTACTCAGCCAGTATGGAAAAGTGTTAGGCCTAGATTCTAAAAGGATACCACGGAATTGGGCCGCCACTCAGTTTGCTGAAGCATTGGGCAGAGCATGGGCTGAGTATAACAATGACAGGTTAATTTTTCTATATGCAGCACAAGTTGTATTATTCAGATTTTCTAGAAAAATGCAAGCATCACTGCATCAGTTAACACGTTTCTTTTATTTTCCCGGTCACTCAGCGCTGTTGTCTTGATGGTTGTTCAACCCGAAGAAAGGAATATGTATGACCAATACTGGCTTGTCAATCATCTGAAGGAATCATATCCTTTTTTTACGCTTGCTTTCTTTTCACTCCTATAGTCAATCTCTGGTTTGAAAAGACTGTTAACTTATTGTCTAAAGGATTATATTGATCACACGCGGTTTCTTTGTCCATGATTTGGTGGCTTGTGTCCAGTAAGAACTACCAAGAGGTTGAATTCTTGTTTGTACACAATCTTTAAACATGTTGCCTGCCTGATATAACTTCAGAGAACCATTAATGGGTTTGGTAACCATCTGTTTTTATTTAGTAACCACGTCTGACAACATGAAAAACTGGGCTTTCCTTAACCACATATCACATATGGTGTGACAACTATAAGGAAAACGCTGGCTCAGGTTGAGGCTGAAGGGCATGTGCTAACAGATGGAACACTTGTGATGTAAGTATCAAATACAGACATGAAGAAAGGCCTATTATTGCTACTAGAACTTAGTATGCAAATCTGTGAATCGCAGAGATGGCCGTGCTGTTGCTGTTGTTTATTTCAGAGCTGGGTACGCACCAACTGATTACCCTTCAGAAGCGGTACGCAATCTAGCATTTTTTTATTTTAAAATATGTCTGTATATTCAGATTTTCAGATTGAAATCACATTTTGCTGTTTTTTTGTTTGAATCGTATGATTGCTTTTGAAAACTTACAAAGCTCTTCGCTTCTTTTTCCTTCATTCAACAACAAACTTATCTTTTGCATGAATTTTGCTCTGCGTACAGCATGGGTGAGGATGCATAATAACTGGTTTTGTTGTGATTACGCACCCTAGTCTTACCTTGACTTCTTCCTGTCATATTCCAGGAGTGGAGAGCAAGGCTTTTAATGGAACAGTCATCTGCTATAAAGTGTCCTTCAATATCATACCACTTAGTAGGAACGAAAAAGATCCAGCAGGAACTAGCAAAACCTAATGTTCTTGAAAGGTGATCGAGTATTCTTGTACCAATGGATAATTCCCTGGTATATGTATTTGAATATTCCACTGATGTGCAAACTGCATTAGTTCTTCTCAGGAAACAAATACTTATCAACTTGACAGGACATTTTAGCCTATAGTGCTATGTGTTTTGAGCTTCTTGGCTGGATTGCATTTCATTGTCTGTAGTTTGATTTAGAGAATTGACAAAATCTAAAACCACCATCTGATATGTTGTAGGTTCCTTGACAATAAGGAAGACATTGCCAAACTACGTAAAAGTTTCGCAGGGTTGTGGAGCTTGGATAATGAAGAGATTGTGAAAACAGCAATAGAGAAACCTGACCTTTTTGTCTTGAAGCCTCAACGAGAAGGCGGAGGTATGCTTTCTGAACACTTAAATCAACCTTTTAGCTAAATCTTCTGAGGATCCTAAATTCCTGATTATTGAATTCAGGGAACAACATATATGGTCATGATTTGCGAGAGACACTGATCAAGCTCCAGAAGGAACAAGGGGAATCACTTGCAGCATACATACTGATGCAGAGGATTTTTCCAAAAGCTTCCCTTACTCCTCTAGTTAGGGGTGGTGATTTCTTTGAGGACCTTACAATCTCTGAGCTAGGGATATATGGAGCCTACTTGCGGTAATTGAGCCATTAAAGTTTCAAACATTTGTGATCTATGATTGTACCATGTTATTGCCTTCTCATATTCCTAGTAAAATTATACATCCTGATTCCGAAATTTATATTTTGATGGCCTATCCCAGGAACAAAGATAAGGTGATCTTAAATAATCAGAGCGGTTACTTAATGCGCACCAAGGTTTCTTCATCAGATGAAGGTGGTGTTGCTGCAGGGTTTGCTGTTTTAGACAGTATTCTCCTCACTGATGAGGTGATTAACACTCGCAATTAACTTATTCCTGAACCCTGATCATCTCATTATTGCAATGGTAAAGCAAAAAAAGAATCATATACAAATACAATGCAAACATTTAAGAAAATCTTCCTTCCAGAAAATTTTAATCAAACTTTTTTTCTCATGTTGTCTTTCTCCAGTGAGACAGGAAAAGGGCAGATATACAAGTGACAACTGACCTGACAGTACCCGCCGTGGAAAGATCGCAATATTGATCTTGGCTGCAATTGTGGGAAAATCTGTGAATAGCTTACAGAATAACAGATAATACAGCTTGGGCGGAGATGGTAGTATTAGTGTTTCCTTGCAGAAACCCCTGATGAGAAAGCGAACGGGATCAAGTATGTTGCCAGTGTCATGACGGGATCAAGTATGTTGCCAGTGTCATGAATCTGTATAGCACCATAGCTGATGATGCATCTGAGCCTGATTTTTCCTATGAAACTATGAATCGTGGATAAAGATTGATGGTTTCTCGATGGGGATGTGAGGAGTATAGGCAATAGTGGCCCATTGATGATGGATTTGGCCTCTTGCTAATGCTTAAGAGGCGCTGTTTCATTTTACAGAGTGATGCAACCATGTTATTTTGGTGACCTTGATTCCTGACCATAAGGATGAATGCATTGAAACTTCTAAAGCTGCAAACTTGTATCTTGATTAGTAGAAATTGAATAAAGTTTGTTTTGTTAGGGAAGTTGTACAGCAGAATGTTCCTCCGGCCCAGTGGGCCAAGTGTGGCAATGACTCCGTCCTCCGGTCAAGTGTGGCACTGCTTCAGTCAGCCTGCTAGGCTGCTACCGTCTGTAGCCTATATATGAAAATATTGTACAGCTTATCCACGTCCAAAATACGAAAAAATAAAGTAAATATTTTAAAGCAGTGAATTTGTGAAGGATCCTGCATTTTTTGGTCTACCTGCTTCAGCTTGTCGCCATCGACTAGCCTCAAAGACCGCTGTAATCAGCCTATCACTTCCACCACTAGAGGGATAACTTCATCATCCATGAAAACTAAAAGATAGTGATGGAACACACAGAATCCATTGCTGTCGTATGACAGCATGGAGCAGAGCTGGCTCCGCCCTTCTAAAAGCCTTTCATATCCACGTGGACAACTGCTTAAGAATATAATTATATAGTATGCTTTGACTCTGCATAGTCTTTAAAAATTATTGGGCTTTTTGGTGAAAATAATAAAGAAGAAGGTTTTTTTACTTAATTAACAATAAGGTTTCGAAATCTGAAGGATGTGATTACGAAAAGTAATGGAGGCAATCAACAAAATAGTTTAACACATGACATATTACAATAGAATAAAAAACCTTCAAGTATTGACTTACACTAAGAAAGAGCATGAATTGATGGACAATAATAACATAATATAGCAACAATGTGCTTCTAGAATAGTCAAGCGCTCGATCGGCCAATCTATCGCTGTCGGTTCCGTTGAGGATAGCGAGCTGAAAGCGAAGGAAAGGAAGGTCGCCATCGCCGCCCAAAACTAACGGTTACGTTCTTTTTGGAATGCAGACTGCCCAGGCCGTCTGCACGCCCATCACAATCGCGCAAAAGCCAAAATCTGCCATTCACAGCTACGTAGCATTAGCAACACTCCTGTCCTGGCCGTTCGTTCGTTCGTTCTCTTGGGCCTTGCCCTTGTGTTGTGCACCCCAGCAAAAGATGCTAGTATATATATTTCCTGATCTTGAATATTGTCCTAGAAGAAAAATATTAGAACTATAATCTTAGTGATGACATGTAAATAGATTCAGTTGCAAGTTACACTAAAAAACGGTTAATTATTCAGTTAATTTGTACCAGAAAAGTCCTACATGCCTGATTGGTTGGCTACCAAATGCGCCAAACCAAAATCAGGGCATGCCTAAAAAATTTAGCTAATGTACTTTGGCATCAAACCAATTGGAGGCCAAAATTTTGGCTCCCATATCTTGACCCAAATTTTGGCAACTTTTGTCCAGACTTAAACAAGAAATTTTGGCATGCTCCAATTTTAGTAGAGCATAGTTTGGCTTCTAACCAATCAGGCCCTATATCTAGCCTATACTAATGTATCAAAAAGGTTTATGACAAACATTTCAAGGCCAGGTATATATCAGATATATGATGTTTAGACGAATGTCCTTTATTTTAAAACGAAGCGAGAATTTTTTTCCCCAAAAAAAGAATTGAGTTTTTTTTTCCATGCACATCTCACATCTAAAGGAGCTTCCATCATAGCCAATGTATATGGTTGTTAAGACAAAGAGGGATTGAGATAAATCATTTAAAGAAAAAGAATACAAACATGCTGTCGTATTGAAAAGGCTTTTTACGAGCCTGAGACTGATTCCATGCACGGCTCCGCCAACTATATCCGGAGAAAAGGAAGAGGATGCGCATAGTGTCACGCGACAGGATGATCATAGACATGAACCTTTTGGTCCAAATATACAGTAAATTAAATGTACATGTTGTTGGAGGATATGATGGATATGATGAAGCTTACGTGATAGCAAAACGACATCCATCCATGCGTTTTCCTGTCGATCGATAGCAATGTATGTAGTCCGAAGTCCGAACACTTCTTTCTGTCCGCACCACAAGTCCTTTTGGATCTATATCTATACTTATTTGATGGATCCATTTCACATGACGATATATATAGTCTCTTCACTTATCAATTTTTCTTTTTTGCAAAGGATATATGTGCATGCTCAGTTATTCAAATATGGAGTGTGTGATGAGGATTATTGCATTGGTTCCCAATTTGACAAGAATTGCGTGGATAGAATGAAGCACACATGGCAGCAATGTGGCTTCGGATTTGTCTAGATTGCCATCTCTACTGGAATTGGAATTTTCATATGTGAGTGTAAAAATCGACAGATAAATAAAAAACTATTTCCCTGACAGTTCACTGATAGCAAATAACTGATAAATCAGTTCCCAGTAGTGCATCCAGTTTGTTAGAGCTACTTTATGTGTAATTTGTGTTATCCTAAATATATGTCACTTATAACTCGTAAGACTCATTTCGATCAAGCATCCTAGCTTCTTTGGCTATTAGTAAATAAATATAACATGTAAATTATTCGAAGTACAAGATTTATGATGCTATTAATAGCATGAAAATAGTTTTGTGGTGTAACCATTATATATTACACAGTTCACAAAGAAATGTTAGGAAACTTGTCACCTTGTAGACCAAAATGATTTGTGCGGTGTTTATTTTTTCACTACCTCGCTAATCACAATACAAACTTAGGCGGGCTTCACCCAAAACGGTTTCACCAGTAAAGACAAAAAAAACTAGCTTCTTCACACGACTAGCTAGTTTTATTTTTAGCTCGGTTTATGAAATGCCTTAACGATACAATATCCCGTTATGCATAAAATTGGTGAAGTCCGGGCTAGCTCTAGTATATACATCAATTAATGTGTGATTTTCAATAACAAGCAAACTAATTTGGAGCCTCCTCTGCGAAGTGTGGAAAGGTTTTCTCCATTATTCAACAGCAACTATTTTTCACTTCACCTAAAAACAGTACGTACTAACTAAGTTTAATCAGATTCCAACTAAACTCTTGATCAGCTCGAAATTCCTGTAGGACCCAGCTAAGGTCATTAACCGTTTAACTGTACTGCTGAATAATCTGCAGCTGTAAATTTTCTTGTACGGCAGACCTTGTTGCCAAAGAACCTTACGTTTCGAGGTTTTGACCGCGGTATATAGGCAGTTAGGCACCAACTGATATTTACCATTTTTAAGATGAACGAAATGGCTACCAGCTGATCATTCTACTGTTGCCTTTTCCCCTTATTTAGATAGCTTCAGTTTTACTGCTTTGCTTAATTGTTCTCCGACTTGCAACTTTGTATCATCCCATGCACTAATATAATTAATTCGAATGATGGAAATGGCTACCAAATTTAAGTAGCCGTTGTCGTTGCTACATTCTGCAAGCGTGTTCATCCATCCTTCGGATAAGGCACAAATTAAGCACAGACAGCTAGCTTAATTATCGATCCTTGCTAATCCGGTAATGCCTATCCATAAGATCAATCGATCTCTCCCATGAACTTTGCACACATCTATCATCACAGCGAAAAATCGGATGCGAAACAAATTAAGATCAGAGAAATGCCTCTGATCGATTAATTTAATTGAATTGAACACAATTGAATTCCAACACGCGAAAAAAAGCTCGATCACTCCCTCTATCTGTTCGTCTCTGAATGATGAGCATCCAAGAAAGAGGGAGAGGAGAAACTGCAATGCAGCTATGGCGGCGGCCTAGCTAGGAGGATCGGAGAGGCTAGCTAGCTAGCTGCAGTCTGATCAGGTCTCGATCAGATCCCCACCACCGCGCCGACGACCTCGACGCGCCTGGGGCCGGCGGCGGCGGCAGCCACCTGGCAGAACTCGCCGCCGACGTGCGGCGCAGCAGCGACCACCTCGCCGGCGGCGGCCTTGCTGTCGTCGTCGTCGTCGTCGTCACCGCCGCAGCAGCTTCCGGCCTGCTCCTCGTCAGCCTCGGGCTCACCGCCGCCGCCGACGTCGTCGTCCGGGGCGCCGGCGATGGCGGCGCCTCGCTCTTCGTCGGCGAAGCGCAGCAGGAGGCGGCCGCCGTCCCGCGAGGCGCGGAACACGCCGCGGCGCTCCAGCTCGGCGGCGCGCACCTGGGTGAGGATGAGCCGCCCGCCGCGGCGCTCCGCGCGGATGACGAGCGCGTCGGACGCCCGCGGCATGACCGGGGGCAGCGGCAGGCCCCCGCGCCGCCGCCTCTTCTCCTCCTCCTGCGACTGCGTCACCGCCTCCACCTCTGCCACCCGCGCCTCCTCCCCAGGGTGGTCGTCGGCGGGCGGCGGGAGCTGGTCGATCTCGGCGTCGCCCCCGACGTCGCCGCTGTCGGAGCCGAGGCTCTCGGTGCACGCGCCATACCACCACCCTCGCTCGCCGCCGCCGCCCCTGAGCATCGGGCCCTCCGCTCCTGCCCCCGGCTGCTAGTAGTGTAGTGTGAACGCGGCGAGGCGGAATGGAACAAAGGACACAGCCCGAGGAGGCGGCGTTATATACGGGGCGGAGCCAGTGGCAGACCCGTAATAATTACCTCCCCACGCGACGGGACGATGCCTATCCCAACTGACGTGCGGGCCCTGCCATGACGTGTACCCCACCGGTCAGTTTCCGTGCGGGGCGAGCGCAACCGCAACCGGCGCCGCGCGAGCCAGCTGTGGCCTGCCCGCAAGAGCCACCTTCGATAGGGCAGGGGACGACGGAGCCACGCACGTGCTGAGTCACTGACGTGCTGGGGCCAGGAGGCTGTGGGGCCCCCCCGCAGCACGGCCGGGTAGCTCGCCGGCCGCGTGTGGGTGGTTTTGGACGGCGCGCGGCGGCGTAGCTGGAGCGCAGCCACGCTGTTGCTGCCGCCTGCCGTACCATGGATTCGAGGAATTCAAGGCGTGGGCGCGGCGAAAAGCCATGGGACAGCTTGTGTACAAGTGGCGGGCAGCGGTAACTGAACAAAAAATATCACTCTGCAGGTGAATTTTTCAAATGTAGACCATGTACATTCCATTATTGCCTTTAGTTTCTTTTTGGATGAATTAATATTGCTATATCATTTTGTTCTCTATTGAATTTGAACTGATGTATATATGCAGTGCAAGCGGAAAAGTCATCTTTCGATTATTCATTACAACCGCGTTGAGTGAGAGGTTTGTCCGTGTCACAGTGAGTTTTGGACTCTTGCTCGGATCAAAAAGAACATCATTTAATTTGAACTTCCAACGCATGCGTTCGTGTTACGCGAGGCAACGCTCGTCGGACGCGGCGGAAAGCCGAGCCGTACAAACTGAATCGTCGGATATTTTAGCGGCGTGGCACAGCGTGAGCTCTCTCTTAGCGTGTACTGAGCTGGTCTAGAAGTGACCAAGAAAACATCTGTCTACGACACGTAGAATTAGAATTATATGTAGCACGTGGGTCTGTCGTTATATGTATTTTATGGTCTACAGATACGACAAACGTAGGCGTGAAAAATGTTTGTCTTTCTGGTACAACTTGCAACAAATCACTTGGGGGGTTGTGTGCGTTGTCGTAGGTTTGAATGGTTACTTCTCTTTGAAAGGACGACATCCAGATTCCAACCCATGCGCTCATGTCGTGCAAAGGAAGCTTATAAAATCATACAGTTGTAAGACGCGACAAAAAGTCTGGTACTTATTACTGAGTTGGAAGCTACTAGTGGTGCAACATAGCGTGAGCTCTTCCTTAGCTTTGAGCTGAGTCGACCCATTACCGACCAAACAAAGTATCTTGCCAAAGGTAAAATGTCAAGTTTTGAATGTCCTAGTTGCCTGTGGAACGTATGCTCGTCTTGTATTTTGCCCTCTATGCATGGATTCGAACAAATTTAGGTGCCAAAAGGTTTCCTTTCCGGTCGATAACAAACATACCACGTAGGAGTGTTGTTTGTATCATCATAGGTTTGAATTGTTAGTTGGCTTGGGAAGAACAAACATACCAATGCATATGTTCATGTCGTGCAAAGATAGCTTATAAAGTAATACGATTGTAAGACCCAGAAAAAAGCTTTGTAGGAGTTGAATTGGCAGCTAGTGGCGGTGCAACATACCGAGCTCCCGGCCTCCTGGCTTGCACAAAATATATAGATCCAATAACAACCGAAGGAAATATCTTGCTAAAGGTAGAATTTGAATTGTGCTCTGACTATACATGGATGAGTGTCGTCATTTGAATGAATATGACTGAAAATTTCATCTTTCTGCTCGATTACATACAAACTACATGGGGTGTTGTTTGCATCGTCTTAGGTTTGGATTCCACTATGTATATTCCCTTTTCTTTGGTTTCTTCCAGACAGTGGCGGAGGCAGCGAGGGGGGCTACTGCTGCAATTTGCATTAAAAGTAAAGGAAACNTAGGGAGAAAAAATTATGAGAGAAGAGAAGAATAGATAGAGAAGATNTAAAGAAAAAAGGGAAGAAGAAGAAATCAGCCCCCCCTACAAACCATCTCTAGATCCGCCCCTGCTTCCAGATGCATGTTGTCATATACATTTCGCTCTCTATGGTATTCGAACTAATGTGTATGCATGCAAAAAGCTCGTCTTTCGATTAATCATTACTTGCGAACCGCGTGGGGGTCTTTATCGGTATTGCCGCAGGTTTTGGACCGCTACTCGGCTCATAAAGATCGGTATTCAGACTTCCAAATCATACGTTCATGTTGGGCAACGCTCATGGGCGCGACAAAAAGCCGAGTCGTATAAACTAAATTGTCGGATGCTTTAGTGGTGTAGCATAGCGTGAGCTTTCTGTTAGCGTGTGCTGAGCTGGTTTAGAAGTGGCCAAGAAAACTTTGTCTGCAACACGTACAATTTGAATTACGTTCAAGTTGTTGTACGTGGGTGCGTGTCGTTATCTGTATTTTGTCATATGCGCTGCGAATCCGAACAAACATAGACGTGAAAGGTCTGTCTTTCCGCTCCAACTTTACAACAAATATCTTAGGGTGTTGTGCGTTGTTGTAGGTTTGAATTTTACTTCGCTTTGAAAGAACAAAATATAGATTCCAACGCATACATTCATGTCATACGAAGGTAGCTTATAGAGCCATATGATAGTAAGACGCGACAAAAAAAAGATTGGCACATACTGAGTTGGAAGCTAGTAGTTACAATACAACGTAGCATGAGCTCTTT
>JAZFNS010020006.1:81249727-81263622 GCA_037127165.1 Alloteropsis angusta | reverse complement strand
TTTTTTTTTTAAAATTTGAATTATGTTCCAGTTGCACGTGAGACATATTGTTGTCATATATTTTGTCGCCAATGGATTAGAACAAATAATATGGGTGTAGATTTTTTTCTTTTCTATTGATAACATGCAAACCGCACACGATTGTTGTTTTTCTCATCACAGGTTCGAATTATTACTTGGCTTTGGAAAGATCCATGTAGCGTGCAAATGTAGCTTATAAAGTAATACGGTTGTAAGATGCGACAAAAAGCCCAGTAGAAACTGAATTAATGTTCGCACCTAGTAGCGGGTGCAGTACCGCGTGAGCTCTCTCTTATAGCTTGCATCGAGCTTTGACAGAAGAGAATATATGTATGTATGGTACCAATAATGTAGTAGGAGGTATAGCTTATGACACCACACAAGCATACCGAGCTCCCTCCTGGCTTGCACAAAATATATAGATCCAATAACAACCGAAGGAAATATCTTGCTAACGGTAGAATTTGAATTGTGCTCTGACTATACATGGATGAGTGTCGTCATTTGAATGAATATGACTGAAAATTTCATCTTTCTGTGAGATTACATGCAAACTACATGGGGTGTTGTTTGCATCGCCTTAGGTTTGGATTCCACTATGTATATTCCCTTTTCTTTGGTTTCTTCCCGATGCATGTTGCCATATACATTTCGCTCTCTGGTATTCGAACTAATGTGTATGCATGCAAAAAGCCCGTCTTTCGATTAATCATTACTCGTATATACTAGACTCTTCACCACATGCCTTTACATTATGGTGCAATGGCGCAGCTCATATAATTAAACCATGCATTGTTGTATGCCAAATACTAGTAAAAACCTTGGCATCGGTAATAAATTGATTGACTGTAGGTGCCACTTGGACAAGCCGGCCGTGATCAGTCAGTGTGTCTGTCAGAGATGAGGTCTTGGTTCGTTTTTGTTTTCATCCCGGCGATAGGCCGGTAGCTAGCGCTGCATATATACGATCGATATCGCCATGCATTGGCGGCAAGTTGCCGAGATGCAAATGCAGCGCTAGCTGGTGGTGCACTTGCAGAATGCAGGTAGATGATCGATCTCTCTTATCTTGTGCGGCCAGTGGCGAGACCACATCCCGATGCGCTACATGCTGCAGCATGCGCGAGCGCCGTGCCACACAACAGCTGTCTAACTAGCTCTCTGCACACATCACATGAATGTGTATACCGTTGCGCACGGCAGGAGAATACTATATATATATATTTATATATACAGTGTGTATATCTAGATGCCAACGGAGTTCGGAAGCACGAGGTTCTCATCGGTGCAGATTAAAAAGTTGATGCTTGCCGTAAGTGTCATGCATGAAGGCTGAAAGTTTATGCATATCCTAACTTTTGGTTTTTGATAAATCAGACACTTACGCTACAGTGGCTAAGACGTACGCCACCCCATGCATCAGGCGTCACATATTGATACTCCGATCCGATCCTGATCGATGATGTGGTGATCCTCTATCTATCTCCAAAGGTGTTACGTGGGCACTTGCCTGGTGATAAGTACTGTTACATCATCATCATAATCATCAACAGCCGGTGTCTTACTTTGGAGTATCATTCACTACAAGATCACGGTGGATAAACTCGCAATACTCTATATCGTCCATCGTTTCTCCACACGTATACTCTCCTGTCTGTCCGTGCAGAAAGCGTACGAGCCAATTACGCCTCCCGTGTACCGGTCGCGGATAATGGACGCGAATCCGACCCAGAGTCAGAGAAACCGGATCGCGACGTGAGCCCGGCCCATAACCTCACTAAATCAGAGGCCCAGAAAGGGCCCACGGAGACCAGCCCAGTTGGAACTTGGAAAAGGGGAAACCCATGCGCGCGTGCGTGCAATTAATTTTTTTTTTGTTCCTTCGTGAGGAGAAAAACAATTCGTTCGAGCTCTCGCGGCCGCGCAGCCACTGACTCTCCTCTCTCCCCTCCGGCGAGGGACGGGCCAAAACCCTAGCTGAACCCCACCGCCCTCGCCCCCGCCCCCGCGCCGCCCGATCCGCGCAGCGGCCACGTACATGGAGGTGGACCCCTCGCCGTCGCCGCCCTCGTCCAGGCCGCCGCTGGCCCCGTTGCCGGGCTACTTCGACCCGGAGTCGTCCGGCCGCCGGGAGGAGTACCGCCGCTACAGGTGAGGCACGCTTCCCTACCCTTCCCTCCCCCATCCTCCATTCGCGCTCCCAGTGCGGCGGTTCAGGATGGTCTAGTTGTAGTTGACGGCGTTTGAGGCGCAAATGGGTGGGATGCCGGCGGATTGGAGCTTTCAAGGGTTCGCTGGTGGCAAAACCTCGGAGTTTATTTAGTGGTACCTTCTTCTTGGAGGGATAGGATGCTTAGTGCAGATTTCGTGGCACCTCGGCAGCGTTTTGGAACATCCTTTGGCTGTGATTCGTGAGAACGTACTAGTTTACTTGGTGATACCAGTGCTCAACTGAGGCTTTCTGTAATTTGGGAGAGCACGGATGGCACGGACGCCTTTGATGCCTTGTAGTTTGGGGAGTTTTTAGAACTGAAAATAGTTCAAATTGGTTGAAATTGACTTAGGTTTTCAAAATCTCGAGGTACGAGGCTCTTCAAAAGTTGTTGCGGTGTACAGACCAGTAAATTGACATGAAGAGATAGGTGTCGATCTTAGGTTTAGTTTAAACCGTTGCTAGATTATGGTTGTAGCACCCTTTGTGCTTACAAGCTAACGATGTGGAAATTAGTTTCACTTTAATGTATCAACTGAGGCTTTGTGTAATTTGGGAGAGCACAAGTGTCACGAACGCCCTAGACCCTTTTGCAGCTTGGGAGTTTTTAGAACTGAAAATGTTTCAAATTAATTGAAACTTGACTATGATTTCAAAATTTTGAGGTACAGTGCTCTTCAAAAGTTGTTGCGGTATACAAACCAGTAAATTGACTTGAAGAGATAGCTGTCAATCTCGGATTTAGTTTAAACCGTTGCTAGATTGTGGTTGTAGCTTCCTTTGTGCTTGCAAGGTAACGGCGTGGAAACTAGTTTTACTTTGATATATCAGTGCAGGAAAGCTTATTCTGTTCTAACACAGGAGAAGGATTTTTTAATCAGAGACTGAGTGCCCTTATTTGTTACTATTTTTGTCTTTCTGTACCGTCGAATTACTTCATATAGTTCAATTGCCCCAAGAGAGTAACCGTGACTTCAGTGTGAGATATGTGAGGACATTGCACTTTTACTGGAGTGGTTGCTACACCGGCTGATCATGTTGTTTTCCTTTGCAATTTACAGGAAGAGATTATCTACTTCAAATGCCTCGCCGCTGCTGGGGAGCTCACTCTCCAAATCCTCTGAACCAAGATTGTTATACAATGGAGATAGCATCCCGAGGCGGCCTAATGCTGGTTTACTCTTGGAAGACATCAAGCAGGAGGCTGAGGATTATTCCAACTTTGAAGGCTTAGATGGATCGAGAAAATTCAGTTCGGCCAGAAGAAGGGCATCGCTAGACGGTGGTTCTGCCTCAGACGCTGCTTACAGTTCGGGAAGGCAGGCGGTGAGGCAGACGCTGAAACCTGTCAAGATGGAAGACGATATGTATGTGCCACATGAAGGAGAAACATCCTTTACAATGTTTGCATCCCTCCTTGATTCGGCGATGCAAGGTTAGTGGAGTACAGGAGTCTGTCTAACGTGGTGCTTGTAGTAGTAGTTACTATGGCATGTGCTATTATTTTGTGCATATGTTTTTTAGGATGGTTCCTTGATGATTTCAGTTCCAAAGCTTTATTTTTGTGCATATGTGAAAGCAAATATCTGTTCTTTACCAGAGGATTAATAAAACCACTAGAAACCCGTCTCCTTATGCTTGCGGTAATTGTTAACCTGAATTCAGCGAGTGTGCATGATTTAGCTATATTCTTGATTTGCATTACATAAAGTAAGCCCCTTTATTTTCTTTCAAGTCTCCAGTTCCTTGCTAATTATATTTTCAAGGACTAAATTGTGTTATGTAATGTGTTCTCTTTTTCGTTGCAGGTCTGATGCCAGTCCCAGAAGTAATTCTACAGTTCGAGAGGACATGCCGAAATGCTTCTGAGTCAATCAGGTTGCCATTGCAAACATCCTATCGGCTGTTAGATTTTAGTATTTTACTTCTCCTAAACTCGTAGAAGTGACTGTTACGTAGTTAAATGTTGTCCCCGTCATTCCAACATTGGTGAAAACTCTTCATGACAATGAAGAAGAAACAGATCCTCCAGATTGCAAAAGGATATCTAGTATTTCTAGGTAAACCCATTATGCCAGAAGAAATTAGTTGCCATTTTTTTTCTCGAACATGCAGGAGAGCTGCGTATAATTATATTAAGAATAAAAAAATGACATTTGTCATGAACTAAAACTAAAATATTCAAGTAAAGAAAAAGGAACTAGGATATATGCTTCTTTTTTTGTTAGTTTAATATTTAGAGATCCATCATGAAAATTTATCACATGAATAGTTAATCAGCTCAAACTCCTATTTGTGACTTGGGAACATGAAAAAGCCATTTCACTTGCTGTTGATGTGATGTAGCATATAAAGCATTTCTTTCTTTTTTGTATTCTTTCTATTGACTCTTTAGGGTTAAGCATATGGCATGAAGATCTATATTGTCTGAGTCCATCATTCTCCTTGTGCAAGCTATTGAGATATGCCTCAGCTTCAGGTGCTTTTTATCTCTTGGTATGAGTGGGCAAGAGATACCAATATCAATTACTCCTCCCCTGCAAATATTTTCCATGATTTCTAGTTTCTTCACAGCTAGGTCAAATAGTGTCTCACTGGCTGAAGTACTTTTTCCTTTTCCCCCCTTCTAAATAACAAGGCTGCTAAGTGCTAAGGTCAAGGGATGACTGGATGCGTGTAGTATAGCTTAGATGCTACTTTGGAATATCTGTGTAATGCTTTCCAATTTCAGATCTGCTACCACTGGAAAGCTTCGGGTGGTGGAAGATAAACTTATGCAGCAAAAGGCACAACTCTTACTGGATGAAGCTGCTTCTTGGTCACTTCTTTGGTACCTTTATGGCAAAGGTAATGGTTTTGGTTTGGATTCTTAAACAAATCCTTTTTTTCCTATCATTTTCATTTGCAGTGCCAGATAGTATAATGATTAATTTTTGAGTAACCATTTATTGTATCCTCTTGAAAATTTCATCTGCTTCATGACAGAAAATGAAGAGCTTCCAGGAGAGCTGTTTGTGGTAAGATGCATATAAGTTATAGCTTCCAACAGATGCTAGTCCTTTTTTCCTTTGCATTTTTATCCCTAGATGTGTATATTCACCTAAAATTATTTTTTTGGGCTATGTTTTAAACAGTCACCAACTACATCCCATCAGGAGGCTTGCCGCTTTGTTGCAGCAGATTTTACAGCACAGCTATGCCTGCGGATTGTACTTTGGCTCGAAGGTCTTGCATCTGAAGCTCTTGATTTGGAGAAAAAGGTAAAGATCGTAAGAGTGCCATGTTCTTTTTTTTTTTGGTTTAAAACAACTGCAATCCATCTTGTGTTCTGTATCTTTTGGAATAATGTAGTTATACACATGACTGGCATAGAATGGAGCAACCTCTAATATAAATTCCAGAATTTTCCATGCCAAGTGAGTAAAGAGTAGCAATCCATATTTACACGTATGGAGTCTTATATAGTATTAGAATTGGAGATATCAAGATACAACATAACTATAATATGTCGATGGCTCATTCATAACGATTGGTCCTGACCTACTTAATTGAATTAGTTCTTTACCATTTGGACTGTTTAATGTTGGTATCAGTCATTAGCTGATCAACTAATATTCATGAGCAAATTGATATGTTGGCATCTTTATTGGTTGCGCCTATTGATGTCATAAACTCATGTAGGTGAGAGGGTCTCATGTTGGTTCATATCTACCAAGTTCTGGTGTTTGGCACCGTACACAGAGGTACCTCAAAAGACAGAGTAACGATTCTACTATAGTGAAGCATGTGGATTTTGATGCTCCAACTCGTGAAGGAGCCCAACTTCTTCCTGATGATAAGGTAGGCTATTACCACCTATTCCAAATATATTGTGAAGTTCCTCTCACAGAGGGGCTGATGTTTCATGTTGCATTTCATCTATGGGTGCTAATGTTGGAAATGTGCATTATAGTTGGTTTTATTTGACCGTTCTGGAACCTTCATTTAATACCGTTTTTCGTATACGAGAACTAGTCAACTTTCATGTCCCTATACGGCTATACCTTAAAAAAACTTTCATGTTCCTATAGACGGATATACCTTAAAAAAATTTCATGTCCCTGTCCCTTGTTTTAGCAAAACCTGTCTTGGATACCCTTGGCTGATCTTGCCTCTTAAAATATTCTTTACTGAACTAAATAAAAAACATTGGCTTAACGACACTATATGGGGAGCAATGCTTTTGTTTTCTCATTTAGCACCTCAGGTATAGTAATAGCTATTTGCCTTTTATATGTCTATAAGCAGAAGCAAGATGAATTGCTTCTAGAAGATATCTGGACTCTTTTAAGAGCAGGAAGATTAGAAGAGGCATCAGAATTGTGCCGTTCTGCTGGCCAGGTAGATCAACCAGTGCAGATCATTTTATTCTTATTAAGTGTCATGTCTACTTATTTTGTGATGCCTTGACTCAAGTATATTTTCAGGCATGGAGAGCTGCCACTCTTTGTCCTTTTGGTGGAGTAGATATGTTCCCTTCCCTGGATGCATTGCTCAAGAATGGAAAGTCCAGAACACTACAAGCTATTGAATTGGAAAGTGGTGTTGGACGGCAGTGGCGTCTTTGGAAATGGGCATCATATTGTGCTTCAGAGGTGAACCCTACTCAAATTTTAGAGTACGCTTCTTTCTGTTATTTTTGATGTAGCGCTGTGCATGTTAAACAATTGGTCTGATTTGTTCTCTAAATTTTCTGCTTTTCTTCACTCACTCAGAGTTGATAGTACTATTTCAGAAAATTGCTGAACAAGATGGTGGCCGTTATGAGATGGCTGTATATGCTTTACAGTGCAGTAACTTGAAGCGTGTCTTGCCAATCTGTACTGACTGGGAGGTATGTTCTTGAGTTGATGTTATCTTTTCCATTGGCTGCTGGTGTGTGATGCATCTTTTTCATTCCATTTCCTAGTCAGCTTGTTGGGCAATGGCCAGATCCTGGCTAGATGTTCAAGTGGATCTAGAACTGTCTCAGTACCAAACCAGTAGACCAGATGAAAAACAGCTCGATGATGATATGAATGGAGCTCAAAGTTCAGTTGGTCCAGAAAGCTGGCCGTACCATGTCCTTGATCAGCAACCTCGTGATATAACTGCGCTTCTGCAGAAACTCCACTCAAGGTATTAAATTTATTTAGCACCTCCTACCCATTGTTTACCTACTTATATTATTGTTCGCTCATGTGATGCAGTGACCTTGTTCATGAAACTGTTTCTCGAGCATGTCGGGAGCAGCACCGACAAATTGAGGTAACATTTATATCCAAGGATGAAATCTACCTATGTTCTCGTGCATCATCCATTATGTATAAGTGTGTCTAACAGGATTTACTGAATTGAACTGGACAAATCATTCTACGTGACAACACTGGAATCAGGCTATTATTATGCACTGTTCTGACAAGATGCCACATTTTGTCTTACATTAATCTAGTACTTCATTAAAAACATTTGATGAATCTCCTAGTTTCACTGAAAGAGCCCTCTAATTAAAATTGATAAACCATTACCCAATTGAAGCTGCAATCTTTTCTAATTGCAGATGAATCTCATGAGTGGGAATATATCTCATCTTCTTGATCTTCTATGGTCATGGTTATCACCTGCTGAAGAGGACCAAAATATTGTTAGGTAGGGTCTTTGTGATTTTCTATGTGATGATCTCAAACACTTGATATGTTTTTTATTGCTTTTTGATGACTTCTGTTTTCATTTAGGCCCCTTGACGACCCAGAGATGATACGTTTTGGGGCGCATATTGTTCTTGTACTGAGATTCCTTTTCAGTGATGAAAACGATGAGGTGGAGGAAAAGCTGGTTACTGTCGGTGATCTCATCATCAACACGTAAGATTAAGTACTAATCTCGGTGTTGTGTTGAGCCCCATTTTTTTTCACTTCTCGGGCCTTAATAAGTAGTATTGCTGGTTCTTCATAGTAAATATCCATTTGGTGATTTCACATTTCGGTCATGTTTTATGGTTGTATCCATAATAATTCTATAACACAGATTTGTGTAAGTATAGCGTGAATTGTGTTCAACAAATCTATCAAGGGTTTGAATTTACCCTGTACCTCTGCTTTCTTATCTACAGGTTAAATTTAGCCTTTTTATAATGTTATTTTTGTTGAATTCGAATATTATATTCTCCCTTAATCCAGATGTCGTGTATGCCTTCTCCTAGTGTTTAATTTGTAATCATAACTGGAAAATTCAATGACTCCAGGTATGTGAGGTATTTGTTCTCAGAGGATCAAGAGGAGTTGGTTGGAGTATACGCGTCTCAGCTTCAACGTGACGTTTGCATTAATTTATTCGTGGAGATGATGGAATTGAGGTTAAATAGCAGGTATTATTGTCATATATTTGTCTTGTTAATTTCTGCAGTCGAGTATTCGTGTATATCGGTATTATTTTGGGTTGTTCATTGTCAGATATAATCATGAACCAGTATTATTTTTGGTTGTTCAATCTTATTTTCTTTTTAGTTGTTCTTGACAAGTCAGGAATTTGATTATATGATTAGAGTTCAATGATTTTCAATGAATTCAATGTACAAGCTCACACTTTTTCCTGGCAACAGTTTGCATACTATGTACAAGCTCTTCCTTTCTGCTGTGGAGTATCTGCCATTCTCATCTGGAGATGG
The DNA here is from genome assembly GCA_037127165.1 of Alloteropsis angusta. Taxonomy (NCBI): domain Eukaryota; kingdom Viridiplantae; phylum Streptophyta; class Magnoliopsida; order Poales; family Poaceae; genus Alloteropsis; species Alloteropsis angusta. Next base: position 81,254,704 of record JAZFNS010020006.1, on the reverse strand, counting down.
ATCCAAGGCTTGTTTTGAAGAGATCATTGAGAGGTTTGTTGAGTAGAACGTCCATGAATTTTCTCATCAGTTAGATGAATCGATTTTAAGATATAGGACCTGGGGATATATGTTGCAATGCAATTCACCAGGTTTTAAATTTTTGGATCATTTTTGTGGATATTTCCTAACAACTTTTCAAATTTAATGCAGGGTGCTTTCGAGATCTCGACAAACCAAACCCAGGAAGAATGATGAGGATTTCTCTGATGTTGCACAGCAACATCACTTGCAGTCACTTCAAAAGGCAATGGTTATTCAGTGGCTTTGCTTCACGCCACCACCCTCAATTCCAGACTTCCAAATGATCACCGGGAAGCTTCTGATTCGGGCATTGATGCATAGGCAAGTTGTTCTTGTGCAAGATAAATTTGAACTCCTCTTTTTTCATTCTATCAGTATGTAGATGTATATGTGAAATGGTTTCATTTTCTTTTCTAGAACTTTGTTAGCATGGAACTTATGTTTTCTTTATCCATCAGCAATACACTATTCAGAGAGTTTTCCCTAATATCTATGAGGAGAGTCCCTGAACTACCAGCAGGGCCGCACAAGTTGCTTGCCATCCTGGCTGAACCATTAAAACAAAAGGAAAATTTAATATCGGTTGAAGACCAGGAGGTATCTGATAACTTACAGGAGTTTGAAGATTGGGTACGATTCTATTTTACATACTGATGTGCATTTTATCTTTATGCCAATAATATATTATTTCTTTGCATATATGTGAGTTTTGACCAAATATTTGCTTTTGTATGTTCAAACAGCATGAATATTACTCGCTTGATGCGACTTATCGGAACTGGCTTAAAGTTGAGATGCAAAATTCTGCTGTTTCTCCAGAAATGCTTTCAGCCGAGGAAAATGATCAAGCTATTGCTGCAGCAAAAGAGATGCTGGAGTTGGCATTATTGTTATTAAACAGTAAGTTTATAAACAGTTGTATTATATGGTGAACCATTGTGAAAATATGTTTCTGCAAAATTTCTTGTATAGTATATGTAAGTATTAACTTTGTTTCCTTGGTTTTGATATTCTTGTCTGTTGCCATCAGAGGATGAAAGACCATGGTTGGATGCTGTCGAGAGCAGTCCATTTGAATCCTCGGAGCGTATCTTCCTTGAGTTGCATGCATCTGCAATGCTCTGCTTACCTTCTGGAGAATGCATGTTACCAGATGCAACATCTTGCACAGCTTTGACTAGTGCACTATATTCAACTGCCAGTGAAGAGGATGTGCTGCATCGTCAGTTGAAGGTTGGATCCTTTTCCTCCAGATTCTGTGCTTCCAACATAAATAGTGAAGCCTGGCTTGTTTCTTTTCAGTCAATCTAAATAGTTATAGAGCATAATAAGATCGGTTGAGTAGAAACTTTACTTTCAGCTCCCTGTAATTTTAGAACTGAAGGTATAACCCATTGAGCAGGTGGACGTTCAGGTCTCTTCTAGAGACCCTTGCTGTATTGAAGTTGCTCTTCGCTGCCTAGCAGCAGAAGGCGATGGACACGGGCTTCATGAAGCCAACGATGGAGGTCTTCTTGCTGCAATCATGGCAGCTGGCTTTAAAGGTATCTTCACTTTTTTTTTTCCTCGGACAACAGGTATCTTCACTTAAAAAGTGGGACCATGATTCGAAATAGTTCGCTCAATGGTTGTAAATATTTCGCTATGGCAGGTGAACTTAGTCGATTCCAACCTGGAGTTTCAATGGCGATTTCACGGCTTGATGCTTGGTACTCTGATGGGAATGGCTCTGTGGAAAGCACTGCTGCTTACATAATTCGAGGGCTGTGTCGAAGATGCTGCCTACCTGAAACGATTCTACGATCCATGCAGGTGATTTAGCGAATCAATTCAACATGCTACTGCATTTCGCTACAGATGAATGGTTGCTGCTGTGGTTCTTTAGTAGATGATACATTACTCTTGGTTGCTTATATTTTGCAGGCATGTATCTCACTTTCAGCGGTAGGTGATTCTCTAGATAATTGTGATAAACTTGTTGAGTTAGTTGGTTCGGCTGAATCTGGAATGATGCATTTGTTCAGCCAACAGCAGTTGCAGGTTTACTTCTGTGACCTCTGGTTTCTTTGTCCATAACCATAACTCTTTAGTTTCTTTTTTTTTGGCATTGACATAATTGCTGTTCAATGTTTGTCAGGAATTTCTGATTTTCGAGAGGGAATGCTTGATATGTAAAATGGAGCTTGAGGAGGAGCAGTTACCTTCTGATGGCTAAATCTTTCATGCTCTCAGGTGCGACTCGCCTTGGTAGTATTCTCCAGTTGCAAGGAAATCGGTAGCTAATGCCGTGCAAATTCAAAAATCTGTACTTGATTAAAATAAAATCCACGATACTCTATGCCACACTTGGTTCGGTTGATCAGAAGAATTAGTTCTTGATATCCATTCAAATGAACCAATACCAAATGTTCGATTGCAAGGTTTTTCTTCATTTCACATATTCGCTTGTCGCTTTTGGAATCAGCCACCTCTTCTTTGTGTATATACCACTCATTCTTGCTGCAGGATATTCCTGCCATTCTCATTGTTTTTTCGTATGAATGCAGAGAATCACTCTGCATCACGTGCTGACTGAATCAGGATTCATGATCCACGACAGTCTGGATACGCCGCGGCACAAGACTGGTGAACACTGAAGAACCTGTTGTAATGTATTGCGACACCATTAGAGGTGGCGACAATCAGAAATGTTTTCCATGTTTCACAACTGGACTTCGGTGGCTTGGCTACATGTCATAAGCTGGTACCACCGATCATCCTTGTCGCTTTGTGATTCTGTGTATAGGTAGGTGTGCGGTAACGTAATGGGCACCTAAATGACCCATTCTATCTCAAATGTATGGGCATTTCGTTGGCAAAGACGGTACTAGAAGCATCAGAAAGTTCTATGGATACAAATTTCGTTGGCCAATACATGAAAACCAATTTTCTGACTTGTGGCTATCTGGTTTGTTGAAATTTGTTGAAATGTTCTGCGTTTTGTTTGTCCTTGTTATTATTAATTATTTTTTTAGCTATGCTAATTCACGCTAAGGTCTTGTTCAGTTATCCATTTGCCAAAGGGATGGGAGGGATTGAAGATTAAGTGGATGAGCCAACGGCGAAGCTCTAGGAGAGGGTTATTGAGCTTCGTCTAAGAGGAGTGACAACTGTGACCCAAAATCAGTTTGGGTTCATGCTTTGAAGGTCGACTAGGAGGTCATTTTCTGCGGTTTTCTTATTACGACAATCGATTGAGAGATATAGGGAGCAAAAGGACTTGCATATGGTCTTTATTGACCTTGATAAGGCGTATAACAAAGTTCTGAGAAATGTCACGTGGTGGGCCTTGGCCCTTGAAGAAGCATAAAGTTCCAACTAAGTACATTACCCTCATCAAGGATATGTACAAAGATGCGATGACGTTTGTCTGGACATGTGATGGTGACACCACTGACTTTCCTATTAAAATAGGCCTATACTAAGGGTTAGTATTGAGTCCTTATCTATTTGCTTGGGTGATGGATGAGGTCACAAGGGACATACAAGGTGATATCTTTTGGTGTATGCTCTTTGCTGATGATGTAGTGCTAGTTGACGAGAGTAGGGCAGGGGTTAATGTGAAGTTAGAGCTATGGAGATGCACGTTAGCGTCGAAGGGGTTCAGACTTAGCAGGACGAAGACCGAGTACAAGATGTGTGACTTTAGCGCGACTAGGCATGAGGATGGAGACGTTAGCCTCGATGGGCAAGTGGTGCCTTAGAAGGATACTTTCCGGTATTTAGGATTGATGCTACAAAAGGATGATGACATTGATGAAGACATTAGGCATAGAATCTTAGCTGACTGGTTGAAGTGGCGTCAAACTCCTGGCGTCTTCTGTAATAGGAGAGTGTCACAAAAGCTAAAAGGTAAGTTCTATAGGACGGCGATCAGACCGAAGATGTTATATAGTGCTGAATGTTGGCCTACTAAATGACGACATGTCCAGCAAATGAGTGTAGCAAAGATGCGGANGACACACAAGAAGGGATAGAGTCCGGAATGAAGATATTCGGGAGAAGGTGGGAGTGGCACCAATTAATGAGAAGTTGACCCAACATCGGCAGAGATGGTTTGGTTATGTCCAACGGAGGCCTTCTGAAGCGTCTGTGCGTAATGGAGTTATAAGGCAGATCGATAATGTAAAGAGGGGTAGAAGGTCGACACAAACTGACTTGGGACGAGTCGGTGAAAAGAGATCTAAAAGAGTGAAATATTTCAAAGAAGTAGCTTTTGATAGGAGCGCTTAGAGACTAGCATCAAAGTGCTAGAACTTTGACATTTTTAATTGGGTTTCATCTCTAGCCTATCCCAACTCGTTTGGGACAAAAGACTATATTGTTGTTGTTGTATGGGAGGGATTGAAGAGAGTCAAGCAAGATTTTGATGAAGATTTAATCCCTGTTAATTTCTTCCAATGCTCTTCAAATCCTTTAGGCGAATGGCCAAACAAGATCTAACCGTGTTGTTAACGAGGTACACGTGTACGGTTCGAATACGTACTGACCGATTTATAAATCTGACGCGATCCACGCCTCCAAGTCGATCCAATCGTTGGCTACTCTGCGATGGACTCCGACTCCGATGCCGTCCTCGCCGCCGGCGACAGGCTGAGCAGGCTCGGCGACGCCACGCTCGGCCACATCCTCTCCTTCCTGCCCGCCACCGAGGCCGCGCGCGCGGCGGCGCTGTCGCGGCGGTGGCGCCACGTCTTCGCCGCCGTGCACACGCTCTCCTTCGCGGAGGCGGAGGGGCCCTTGTCGACGGGCTACCAGTGGTTCCAGCTCTGCAGCTACTGCAGCCACAGCGACCCCGACGAGCAGCTCGCCCCGCGCTTCGCCACCGGCGTCGGCGCCGCGCTCCTCGGCCGCGGCCGGGGCGCCCGCGCGGCC
>JAZFNS010020006.1:80027422-80037669 GCA_037127165.1 Alloteropsis angusta | reverse complement strand
TATGCCTCGCTACTATCTTGTCGGCTGTCTCACCCTCTTCCTCAAGGTACCCATTGAACATGTCCTGAGTACATGCAGGATTCAACCTACCCTCGGTATCGCTCAAGTTCTGGGCAGGCCACCACGAGCGCACTATGCCGAGTACTTGATGGGTACAATGCCCTAGCTACCCACTGGGAGTACGCTCGGACTTGCCCATGAGCTGAACAGAGTCTATCAATGAGAAGAGGAGCAGGGCNAGTCGACAATGGAGGTCACAGCTTGTTTGATGGCTTTTATATTAGTCCTCAAGACGCCAAGTTCTTCATCCTGATCACATATCCTCTGCATATTATGCGCCAGCTGTCTGATTGAGCTTGACGACTTCAGCCATGCAGGACTCCTCATGTGCTTCAGCATTAATAGCACGATCTTGCTCAAGGTAGAAGGCGTTCTTCCAATCCGTCAGCTTGCCAGACAGCTCCTCCATGAGTCTTCCTCTCTCTACACATCAAGTCCAACATCAGAAAAGAACTCGGATTCATGTCAAAGAGAAGGAAAAGAAGTCAGAAAGCACACCCTGTCAAGGCCTTACACAAAGATTTGTTTTTTTTAGCCATCTCATCATGCTGATCTTGGCATAAGTTCATCTTACGATAAGCTTCATCCAGATCAGCGCAAAGAGTGGCGCGCTCCTGCTTCCACTCAGTTTGCCATCAGCCAAGTCTTTCTCCGCCTTTTCAGCTTTGGAAAAGCAGGTATTCACCCACGAAAGCATCTCGGATTTCTGTCGTGAGCGTAGGAGGATACTTTGTTCCAAAAGTCAAACAACAAAGGGTCGAAATTCATATATATATTCTTTACCACTAACCTATTGTATGTCAGACGGGTTTTTCAACTCAAACAAACATCAGCATCTCGACATATTAACGACACAGAGATCCTTGTGATAAAATCTTTATTAAAACAGCGGCAGATCAGGTGACAAAGTGAAAAAAGAAGCCGGCTCTAAGCCATTTACAATGATAAAGATATGGTTTTCCATATTGGCAAACACTAGGAGTCGACGCCGCACCAAGAGCTGTATCCACATGAACTGCAAGATGGGCAAGCTCGTCGCAAGCCCTCTTCTAGCACCAAGCACACCGATGATGAGGGTGCGACAAGAGGCCATTCAAGAGAGCAACCTTCAAGTTTCCCTCGGACCAATGGCATACTCACCAACACAAGCTTCATGCCACGAGGCATCGCAACAACAAGGGAGAGTGTGCATGCCAGGAACACGTAAACGACACAAACGCTAGCAAGATATCTTTAAAGAATGTGTCAATCAAATTAAATTGTTGTTGTTTCTATTAATTTAAATTATTGGCTGCATTCCAGATGTGTATAACATGAAATCTGAAGAATTTGAATATATAAAAAAGTTATGAAATGTTGTAATATCATGGATAGCATGTATATATTTGCTCAAGGATAAAATCGATGCACATAGTCCTTGACAAGAGAACGAAAATGCACATGTTATACATTCTTTTAAGAGATGAATTGAAACAGTATGTTGTGATGATGTTCCATCTATGCATATTGATGGAGTATATTAATTTAAAAACTTCACAACCTCTAAAACAACAATGGTTAGAAACAGCATTGCGAACAAAATTGAAGTATTCCGTCCATCCAAAAATCAAACAACCTATGTCACTGTCAGTTTAAAGATTAGTATCTGGAGTGTAGAAGCTAGTGTAAGGATAAATTGGTGAACCTCTTGCATAAGGTACTTTATTGAGCTACATTGACCTGACACCATTTATACTATTTTCTTATTCTTAGAAAATTTTTTATGTTAGTTTTTTTGAAGGATCTCGATTATTACTATCCTCAACATACCCAATGTTGGTGTATAGTTGTAATCAGTGAATGTATTGTGTAAAATAGAGAAGATAAATACAAGAGAAGGGCTGTGGGGACAGTTGACCTAGCCAGAGAAAAATTCCCCATCCAACAAAATGTTATCAGAGCTAGGGTTAGGGTCCTCGTCACCGGATCTCATAGCGTAGCTGGTGCGTGAGGGCTGCGACTGGCGCAGGCGAGGGCTGCTGCGACACGGAAGTGTGCTGGCCCGTGGGCGACGGAGGTGTGTGGCGAGTGGCATCGTGAGGCTGCCCACGCGCGGTGGCGAGGCGCGTGGAGGAACTGCATTGTGGTCTGCTCTGCGGCCGGCATGGGCTCATGGGGCGTGGCGCAGTTGTCGCCTTGTCGGATGGCTCGACGCAGTGCAGCTACCAGGCACGTGCGGGCGCTGCGGTCAGTGCAGGCACAGCTGCCGGGAGGCCGGCGCGAGCGCTGCAGCTGACGATGTTCGCGAGGTGAGGCTGCTGCATGAGCATGGATTGAAGAGCAGGCTGAGAAAAAGGACCGATGTGAGTGGATAGCTGGTGTTGGTGGTCTGGTTGAGTGGTGCAGTGACTGTGTTGAGATTAGTTGTGGTGTGTGAGGAGCCCGTGGGCCTGTGCTGTGTGGAGAGCCCATCGTATTGTTGCGTAGCTGCACTGCTTCTTGATTCGTGAAGTTGGCTGTTGTTTGTAGAAGCAAAAAATGGAAGAAGAAGCTGCAATGAAAGCAACAACTGGTGGTGGTGGTTCAGGTGGAATGAAAAGAATGAGATGATGAATGAGATGGGACGTATGATCCAAAAACCCATGGGGTTGGTTCTGATGGGTGGCAAGGTAAATGCAGATCCATCTGAGTTGATGCTGGAGCTTATGCCGAATGATGTGAAGCTAGAGGGCAGCAATAATTACATGAGCTGATCTAGGAGAGTGCATATACTTCTAGGAGGTAAGGGAGTAGAGCACTACTTGGAGTTGACTTGTGTTGAGCCGGGTGATAAGCTCAACACCGAGTGGGGAGTTTGGCATGCAACAAACTCAGTGATTTTTTTAAGATAATGGGAGCTATTCCCGGCCTTGACCTCGAAAGAGGCTATGGCCAAACAAACTCAGTGATAGTTGCATGGTTGTTGTAATCCATGTCTCCCACTGTTAGCAACAGGGTATCAGCAATGCACACTGCATCGCTGATATGGAGGACCTTGAGTAACATATACTCTCGAAGGGGGAATGTGATGATGACGATGGAGATTCAGGGCAAGGCAGATATATTGAAGGAGCCAAGGAGATCCGTGGAGCAATATGCTAGTGAGCTTCAGTACTTATTGGAGGAGTTAGATCACTATGCTTCTCTCCAAATGGAGACTCCACAAGATGCTCAGATTGTTCATAAGTGGGTGGAGGACAAGAGGGTGACCCAGTTCTTGAAGAATTTGGACCCTGAGTTTGAGAGTAGGAGAGCTGCCTTTTGTCACCAGGATTCCTCCCAACCATGGATGTGGCAGTTTCAGCCATGATTGGGCTTCGAGTGATGGGCAGTGGTAATTATGTGAAGTCAACCTATGTTGCAATTGAAGACAGGGAATGATATAATTGTAGAGAAAAGGGACACTTGAGTTACGATTGTCCAAAGCCTAGAGGTGGTGGTGTCCAAGGTAGATCTCATGGAGGTCATGGGAGTACTCGTGGGGGCTTTGGAGGCAGCTATGGTAGTCGTGGTGGAGGCCGAGAAAGAGGCCGTGGTGGCCACAGGGCCAGTGTAGCTACTATTGAAGAGAGTCCTTCTATTACTCTGACTAGAGCACAAGTGAAACTGTGGGAACAATGGCAGAAGGAAAATCTCATGAGAGCTCCACTCCACCTGATCATCAAACTACCAACAACTCTGGTAACATAGCCAACTATGCCCACATGGGTGAAGGTACTCAAGCACAAGCACAGGCACAGGCACTTGCATCCTCATATAGGCATCACATAGATTGGGTTATAGATATTTCAGGAGCACCCAAGCATGTCACATGCTTGTCTAGTTCTTTCAAAACATACAATGATACAACCCATACACTCGTTCTGACTATGTTGAAACTGTTGATGGCACATCACAACAAATTCATGGTGTAGGGTCCATAGAGTGCACACCATCCTTGAACTTATCTTTTGTCCTGCATGTTCCTTCATTTCTAGTCAATCTCATATCTGTAAGTTCTAGCATTGATCAATACAAGTGCACAGTAACATTTTATGAAAACTCTTGTGTCTTTCAAGAGAGGGGTCTAGGAGAAGGATTGGTACTGGAGTCAGGTGTAATGGATTGTGGTTCATCAGTTATGAGGAGTCAACACTTACAACAGCTGCTGAAGGAGGTGTGAAGGAGATCCTACAGCTGCATTGTCAGTTAGGACATGTATCATTTGAAAGCTTGCATCGGTTATACCCTGATATGTTCAAAGGAGTGGATAAAAATTGACTTGTGTGTGATGCATAGTGAGGATGGCAAACATACTAGATCCATATATCCTAGTATTGGGATTCACAGCTATGAACCATTTATTCTAATATACTCAGATTTTTGGGGTCCTTGTTCGGTCACTTCTGTGAGTGGTGCTAAGTGGTTTGTCAACTTCATTGACTGTTGTACTCGTATGACTTGGATCTATGTGCTTAAGTATTAAAGTGAGGTGTTTCATTGCTTCCAAGACTTTCATAAATTGGTAACAAATCAGTTTAATGCAAGGGTAAGAATTATTCAGACCGATAATGGAACAGAGTATGTGAATAATGAATTCATATCATATCTTAGATCAAGGAATTATTCATTAGACAACTTTTCTTGGAACTCCACCTCAGACTGAAAGGAAAAATCGACATTTGTTGGAGGGGTCTCTCATGTTTCATATGAATGTACCTAAGTATCTATGAAGTGAGGCAATAATGACAGCAACATACCTCATCAACCGAATGCCTTCAAGAATACTTGGAGTGAAATCACACGTTGAACTCTTGTTGGTAAGTGTGATTTCAAAGTTCCACCCAAGGTTTTGGTTGTGTCTATTTTGTAAAGAATCATCGACCTACGGTGGGCAAGTTGGATCCCCAAGCAGTTAAGTGTATATTTGTGGGGTATGACTCTACTCAGAAAGGGTACAAATGCTGGGATCCTATTGGCAAGAGGTTCTTTGTGTGGATGTATGTAACATTTCATGAGGAAGAACCATACTAGAAAATAGGGATGATCTTGATCTATTCTNTGGAGGAAATCTCTTCAGTCACTCAGAGTGACAGTAGAGAGGGGGAGAATGAGAATGGTGATGGGTAAAGTGATGGTGGGATTCATGAAAAGGTTGTTGTTGGGACAATCGCATGTCCTATAAATGAGAGTGAAGGTGGTTCAGGAGTGGTTGTTGGTGATGAGGTTCCACGTGCTGATGGAAGAAGTAGTGTGGATTAAGATGATCCAAGTGTTGATATTCAGGAGGACTTGGAGGATGGTGAAACTGTTGTTATTGGGACAATTCNTGTGTCCCACTAGAGTAGAGGAAAGTTAGAAGCAGGGGAGCATGGACCCATAGTGTATCTTCGAAAGCGGACTAAAAAGTAGGGGGGAGCAACAAAAATCAAACAAGCTGAAGCTCCAATCCCATATCCCTGCTCAGACTCCTCTCCATCAAGCCTTCCAATCCCAGCTTGTAATGTTTCTCCCACCTCTAAGCATGTAGAGTTACCCCTTGCACAATTTAGAGCTTCTAGAGTCAATGTTGGAAAAGTTGCTTCTCGTTATGGCTATGAATTTGACATTGCTAAGTATGTATCATAATCTAGTGCCTCACCTGGATATACAACCTTCATTGCATCATTACAAGCAGTGCCTATTCCAAAGGATAAGAGGTGTGCTAAACAGGATCCAAAGTGGAAGTATGCAATGAAAGAAGAGTTGCTTGCTCTCCAAAAGAACAAGACATGGGAGCTTGTTCACCTTCTGGCGGGAAAGAAGGCGGTGGGTTGTAAATGGGTCTTCACGGTAAAGTAGGCCCCAGAAGGAAAGGTTGACAGGTACAAAGCAAGATTGGTTGCGAAGGGATATAGTGAGACATATGGGATTGAGTATGATGAAACCTTTGCACCTGTACCAAGGATGGGTATGGTTAGGACCTTAATCTCATGTGCAGCCAATTTTGGTTGGCCACTTCACCAATTAGATGTGAAGAACACATTTCTCCATAGTGATCTACAAGAAGAGGTCTATATGGAAATTTCACTTGGGTTTGGAAATGAACAAACTCTTGGGAAGGTTTGCAGACTCAAGAAGTCACTCTATGGCTTGAAGCAGTCACCACGTGCATGGTTTGACAGATTCAGGTGAGTAGTGTGTGATATGGGGTACTCTCAATGCAATGGAGATCACACAGATTTTTACAAACACCAGTGTTCTCGTATCACTATCATGGCAGTGTATGTTGATGATATAGTGATCACTGGGGATGATGTGGAGGAGATCAATAGACTGAAGGACAGGCTAGGTAGAGCCTTTGTGGTAAGGAAGCATATGTTTATCCATAGTATGCTAGCTTTTCATCAACGTATCCCTAGTTAGCACTTTATCCTTAGCACTTTATCCAAAGGTACAAGCCAAATTAATGGGTGCTGCATTGGAATGGTTTCCTATATGTTGATTATTTTTGTAAAGACTGGAAATGTATTGTACCAGAATAGTTGTAATGCCAACAAGTTAAGTAATAATAATCCACAGAAAAAGTATTTTTTGCAGAAAATAAAAACAAACTTTTTGAGATATCTGTCTTACGCGCTGCCTGCCTGCCATAGTATCTTGTCGTTGTTTGTCTATTATTTTCTAAGGACCAATGGTGGTCGCCCTTGGATGACGAGTGATTGACAATCATTGAGTGGATTGATGTGTGTCTTGGCNTCGTGATGTGCAGGATGCGACATGGCGGCCGATGGTGCAAGGTGAAGGTCAAGCACGAAAGGCTCATGCCGATGAACCAAGGGCGGTGAAGGGTGAACGAGTCGGCTAGGACCGAGGGACCNTGAAGAGTCCGGGCAAAGTCACGTGAGATCCACATGGTGCATGAAAGAGCAAGAGTACACGGCGTGATTAAGGCGATGTTGGTCGAGTCAAGCAGGATAGAGGTATCAAAGGCTTGGCGGAGGCTGGACACACATCGACATCAAGTAGGAGATGGACGGTTTGGGTGGTTTGGGCCTCAAAACCACCATGCAGGCACGTTTGCCAGTTTGGGCCTCAAAACCGGGGTCAGTGCTGCCGGATGGCAGGATCGAGGGCACGTGGCGCCATACCGAAGCTTGCTTTGAGGCCAAGCTAAGTCTTGGAGGCGGCGTGTCCGTCCGATGCGTCTACAATAAGTTGGACCATCTTGTCCCTTTGCGGGTGTGTATCTTATTTTCTGTAGTAATGGTAATTTAGACTTTAGTCTCTTACCAAACTCTATATATAGAGAGGTGCGGCTGGTTGGCGAGGTGTCTCTTCCACCCCCTTCAAACCCTATTTTCATTTCCTGTCTTCGAGAGAGTTAGAGACATATGTGCAGAGAGGATGAGCGCTTCATAAACACTAGTTCCCTTGTATAGGTGATGCCCCCATGAAGTAATTGAAGTTTCTTTACTTCTCATGTGCTGAAAACTTTCTTATCCCTCATCGATTCACATTTTTCCTTTTTAGCTATTTTTGAGCCATTTTTGGATGATTTTTCGTTCTTCATCTTGGTTGCGATTTGGGTCGGATTTCTTGGGGGGAGGGGGGGGGGATTTGGTGCTGGGACTTGTGCAAACATATCTAGGTTGTTACTCTACTAAATCCCTGTATGAGCATTTCGAATTTTGAGTTTTCCAGAAATCCTTCCTCTCTTGTGTTCTTTACTAATTTCACAAAATTCATGAAGATGGCTTGATCTTCTAGTGTAGATCTTTTGGACAAAGACTCACCATGAACTAGTGAAGCTCTGGTCCGATTTTCACAAGGTTTCGACTTCGTTTGATCGAATTTTCCTCTTTTCTTGGATCTTGACATGTGATGAGAAAAAAAGTAGAAAGTTCCGGGTTTGAAAACCGGAAGTTCCGGGTTTCATAACTTTGTGTTGATTTTGAGGAGATTTTTATTGGAAAAGATTCCCTATGTATCTGTACTTGCCCAAGTTCTGTTACATTTCGACTAGTGTTTATTAATCACTTTTCTCCTGGTTGTTTCAACTCTTTGACTGGGGCTATATCAGTATATTCATTCTTGTGCCATCTGCAAGCTTATTTTAAGCCCTAATGAAGATGTTTAATTACTGAGTTCTATTTGCTAAAAAAGTATTGCTGAAAAATAGAGAACGGTTGTTTTCCTTTCCTTTATTGTATTATATGGACTTCGGACCATTATGTTTCAGTTTCGGCCTAGCACTTCAATTTGCATTACTAATTTACATGTTATCCAGCTACGTCTTAATCCAATCATGTTCTATGGTGCATTTTAAGTGATGAAATGCCAAAATGGTCTCCAAATCATTGTGACAGTATTCAAGTAATTTTGAAGATTCGCTGAAAACTTTCATATTTGGTTGACTTCATGGTTCCCACACATATATCATCTGGCCTCTACTAGTCAATATCATGTGATCCTGACTCACTAAAAATATAAAATTACATAGGCTGGATGCTACTGATGATCATGGGAGTTGGGGTCCTACAGAGCTGCTTTCTAGAGGCAATAAGGAAAAGGATGGAGGGAGCACTTATACAAGTTTCCATGGGGCAGAATCTGTGGATTCTTGTCTTTGTTATACCTTTCAATTGATATGGAAATATCCGTCGTGGAACAAGAACTAATTATACTGGGCCAAAGTTCAAAGATAGTTATACAATATGGCATGTTATTTAGCTGGAATATCAATGTTTGTATACTCCGTTTATCAATTCATGAAACTTATAAACTGTTGATTGGCATGTAACAGTATGGTTTCGCGAGTTAGTATCTATGCTCTCTTTTCTTCAGACATAGTGAAATAAAACTAGGATATTGATTTTACCTAACAAAAATAAGCACACTGAAGCTATCCACATTCCAGTTCCCCTTTTGTAATTTTCTCCGCTTACCACAGAAATTGGAATACTCAAGATTGAGGGCATGATTTTCTTGTGCGGCTATTGCATTTACTAATCTTTGGCAGTAAGTTTGTCATTGGTGGCCTTGATTTTTAGTTTTACTGATACCGGTAGTAGACCATGCTTGTTGCTATGAGCCCTATATCATCCGTGAATGCAAAGTCGTCATGCAATTATCAAGAAAATACAGTCGTGATGATCAAACAATTAGCTGATAAAAAATGTTGGGTGAATATGCCCTAAGTAGCTCATTTCCTTTCTATATGAATGCAATGATATGTAGTTCTCCTGCGTATTCGAGAGAAGTAGTTCAGTTCCAACAGAAGAAAGCCTTTTATTCTTCCTTTTTTGGGGTGGTTGGGTTGGGGTGGGGGGAGTTCTCTAAAGGAAAATGCCCGGTTTACCTCCCTAGCCTTTGCAACTTCTGCATTAGAGCTGGTTATTTGGCCTTCAAACTTTGAAAAGAACATCGCATGACTAAGCAATACTAGAGAACTGGCCTTGACCTGGGACTAAAGCGGGCTTTAGTCCCGGGTCCAGACTAGGGGGAGCGCGCTCCCTTTAGCCAAGACTGAAGCACCCCCNTCCTTTAGTCCCGGTTGGAGCCACCAACCGGGACTAAAGCCCCCGCTACAAAAAGTTTCTTCCTCCCCCGGCCCGGCCGAGCCATGATCACATAGCTTGTTGATGGCCGGCCGGAGCTAGGGGAGGTGCTGCCCATTTTTNCTCATTTTTTTGAAGATATAGCTCCTTCAAGTGGTGGAAAACGATCATCTCTTCATCCTCGCATCTTTCACGGTTTGTATTTCTTGTTTGCTTATTTATACATAGAGAAAAATGAGTTTTAGTGGAATGAGAGAGAGATAAACTTCTTTTAGCACTATTAGGATAGTGATTTGTAAGTAGTTTGCACGAGTTACTATTTTAGTTGTTACATAGAGTAATCTAGTATTACGTTTTTTATTTTAGTTTTATCTTTACATTAATATTAATTTTTACTGAAATTAATATTAATACTTCAATATTATCCTTATTAATTAAAGCAAAGTGTAATAGAAAATTCATTCTTTGGTAGTTTAAATTAAAAGAGATTTATATTAATTGTTGAATCAATTATATCAATGTGTAAGTATTAGTTGCATATTAACAAGATATTAGTTTATATAAATTGTGAGATAGATTAAATCGATTCTTAGATATTAGTATGATATTAGTTTGTATCAATTGTTAGTGAGATCAGTTATATCAATTTTT
>JAZFNS010020006.1:79019908-79030695 GCA_037127165.1 Alloteropsis angusta | reverse complement strand
CCTAAAATTTTGAGTAGCAAAGACTAACTTCCCAATTTTTTTAGTAGCAAACCATAAAGAGGGTTCGAGTGCTGAATCCACTCGCATCCAAAACATTAGGAAACTATTCTTGGTGAATGAGATGGAGCTAAATGACGACATAATTCTCAAGGGGTCCATGTTAGGTTGTTTGTGTTTCTCGTTATACAGCCATAGACGCATGAACGGGAGACAGAACCAAGAAAATAAAATGCACTATAAGACCATAGATATATTTAATTAAAAAAGAACAAGCAATAATTACCTGCATCTTCATGCCATCTTCCGCAATCCACAAGTAATCGTAGACTCGCGGAATATGTAGTTTGAATGCCTCTGAGTTTGTATCTTCAATCCAGCAAGCAAGCATATTTAACATCTGATTATAATATTAATACAAATACACACAATATCAGCAAGGTTTCTAGGCATGCACTTTTAATAAAATTCCCCTATATTGTAATTTCTACTGGGCCTGTTCATCGGCATGTTACACATATTTTGGTGGGTTTTCAAAACTTGCCCAGTGGGCAGGTTGGCTGGTCCAAACTGTCTTGACACCGATTTCTTGAGTACGCTGGATTGGTTTCGTTCAATGGAACCACCGGTTTGAGACCGGTTCTCGATCAAGTCACGTCGCATCACGATGCAGCACGCGCCATACAGCATCCACAAATGCTGGCACGAACACGCGGCAGCAAGTGGGCACCAGGTCACGGCTCTCATGAATCACCCTCCACTGGGAGGCGCAATACTGCAAGATTCCAAGCAGACCCCAGCATGCTGGTCGTCGCAGTGAGGTCATCGGGCCCCAAGTGCGCATCAAATCATCAATGCCGCAGTTGGCAGCAGCAAGGCCTTTTGCCATATTCAGCGCTCCATTCCTAGCCAAAATTCATGTCTACAGGGTTGTGCATCACAGCTTCAGCGTCTCGATTGTTCAATTTTGGATCTGAAGTCATGTGGTGTGCATCTACTTCTTGTCTCTGGGGCCCATGGAGCATCTAACTTCCTACTCATACTGAAATACATTTTAGTTTCAAAGGTGAGGAGGATTTGGCGTGTGTAGGGGTGCTAGGGAGGAAGCAAACCATGAGCGCGGTGACTAAAGTTAGTCCATATCCTGTTCAGATCCATGGACTAAAATTTAGGTAGGAGATGTACAATGTCAAATTTACTCCTACTTTTTTATGCTAGCGGATGAGGTATTTTGGTCTTTTATTGCCCACCTGCATTCTTTTTGTCCGGTTTAGGTGAGATTTGAGGACTAATAGACTAAACTTCAGTTATGTGTTTGAATCACCTAATGGACTAAACTTTAGTCTTGCGATCCAAACAGAGCCTCAGTGCGGGTTTCATTTTGATTTTTGCCACTCAGTAATCGGGCCAGTTGGTTTTCATTTTGATCGAGCTCTTCTCTTCTCCCTCTTCATAAATGAATGGCTATGTCAAAAAAGTAGTTGATGTCGCATAGGATTTGATGTCATGGAACACAATTGAGAATAGCCTACAATGGCGACCATGACTCCTCCAAACTCCATAAGGTAACCTTACTAATTTAGGAGTCCCTTAACTTGGTATGCGGATACATTACTACATTAATAAATTTAGGCATCAATATCACAGCAGGTTTTCAAAAAGCAGCACTTATAGACTGGCTGTGAAAATTTCACAGCAGGTTCGTAATTAGAGTGGCATTTTCACAGCAGGTTCGAAACTAAGACCCGGCACTGAAAATTGACTCCATTTCACAGCCTGTTAAAGCCATGAACCGCCTACAAAAATTCATTTTCACATGTGAAAATAGATGGTTCTAAGTTACAACACAATTGATTTTTTATTTTTATTTTCTGAACTTTTTCTTAAACCAGGAGCACACAGGGACAAACCAAATAACATTTCAACCCAATCCATGTATGGTGTTGTCCCTAGAAAATCATGAAATTTGAAAAGGTTTAATATTAAAGAAGTGTAACAGCCATTAGTTTGAACACATTAGACCGCTATTTTTGCTTATATTACATAGAAATAATTCTTACAAGTCTTATACTACATATAAGTTCTCATGGAGGAGTTCTGAATAATTTTGAATGATTTGGTACTTTCTAACGATTAAATGAATTTCTAGGTACTTATTCTCCATGACTCTAATTTGAATTACATCTATCTCAAATACTCCATAACAAATACTAGAAAAATAATATCTATGGACATATGTCCTAAAAATATATATGAAAAATTAATAGGTTCACTATGAATAGTTCACACTTATTCACAACTTTACTTGTAACAACAACAACAATAATAACAATAATATCTAAAACTAAACCAAAAATCATGAAAAAAATCACGGAGTCCTTTTATTGGCTTATGACGACCTTCTCATAAACAATTAAATGATTTCAACGAAACTAACCTACATATTGTTCACAAACACATACATTTCTCACATTATTTCATACAATATTAGGCAAATTTTGAAGTTTGTACACCATGAAAAATTATTTTTTGCTCTATTTCATGGGAATATATTTAATATGTGCTATACTGCATATAAATTGCTATGATGGAGTTATAGATTTTTTTAAATGATTTGTATTTCTATGAATTATATGAATTTTAGCACTCATAGATCAGTTTTTAGTACACCTGGTTTCTATTTTTGATATTTCATGGAACCAAGAACGTGTAAGAAACAACCACAAAAATTTGCAACATCATCAGAGCATATGTGTTGACTCCAGAAAATGTCAATGATTCAAAAAGATTAATATAAAAGGAATACAATCCTCGATCAATCATAACAAATGGTGTGGTACAGTGGTAAGAGGAGTTACAGAAGAACCAAAAATAGGTCATAGGTTCGAATCACAGAAAAAGCAGCAAGTGCAAAAAATGTGGGATGTTGTTGTTCTTGCATTGTTGCATCAAAAATTCTCAAAACAACTAAGCCAATAAATGTAGCCCTTTGTTTACCTTGTTTACTGGGCCGATACAGATGTATCGAGTGTTCTCATCGTCATAGTGAACATGCTGCATGACAGTGGCCAAAGCTTTCTCCCTCAATTTCCTCCCAGGCCAATGCAACATAAATGGTTCCACAAACTTGTGCAGAGTGGCCCATAAGATATCCTGAAGAGATGAGTGGGGGTAATACAGATCCTCCTGAATATACAAGGATACAAAAGATTATTCATATAGCCAAAAAATGAGACATCCCAAAAGGACCTGTAGACAAAGCGACATAAATAGGTGCTTATATATAAATATGGTTCCGAAGAATCACACTCCTGTTGTCTGACTTATACTAAATGGTACGAAATAATGGACACCAAACATATGCACAGTATGGGCATGTTTGGGAGTCCGCTTTTAGACTCAAAACCTCAGTGAAATACAAGCCAGGAAAAAGTTTCACGCTGAAACAGAAATGGCCACTCAGATGATGAATCTTCTGTATAATTTTCCGCCCACTTTGTCCACTTACAACTGGATAAAAATAATCATGTGGTCAGACCCGACTAATTTTCCAATAAACATGATGCGGCACTGTGGCTCCTCCGTCTTCCTATGCCTTGTTCTGTCATCTCTTCCCCAGAGTCCCATCCTCGACGTTGAGCAAAAAATTCGGAGGAGCTGCTAGTGGAAATGGAAGAAGCCGCACCTCCGGTGAACGGAGGAGAGGAGCCGCAAAAGAAGTCGGTGTCCACTTATTCGAAGTCCCACTCTGATCTAGAGGTGATGTACTTGGTTGCCGGTGAGACGAGGCCACATATATTAAATATGCATCAATTGAAGCTTATGAGGCCATCATGGCCTACTCCAACTTCTCTTTTTTTAAGAGCTTTGGGGAAGCCCCCGCCTTAAAAGAAAGATAACCATTAAGTTTAGTTTTACATCATCAACGGTGAACATGCACCGTCTTTTAGGCCATAAAAAACCAGAACAACTCACACTATCAACTACTCTCTCAAAAATACTGGACAGCAAACATCACACACAACATTACTCAGCAGTAATTAATCTAGGACGGCGTCGCTCATAGGTGCATCGAGGGCATGGAGTTGCCTCCAATTTCTTCTTCTCCCATCCTTATCTTCTGGGGCCACCATGGCCTGTTCCATGCTCTGCCATGCCGAGCGCGTGCGTTGGTGACTGCTCTATTTTGACGTCAGGAATCTTGATGGAGTTGGGAAGCCACGAGTTATATACTGGTCGACGGGATAATTTCGGTTTTTGGATTCTAATGTTTTCTTGCCTATCACCCATCAAGTGTATGTGTCCATGGGTGTCCTTGCGCTCGACTCCAGCGGATGGAAGCACGCCAACCGCTCAACACATTGGAGCACTAGAGTGGATGGAACAGGAGCCCACCATATTAGTTAGGTTGTGTTTGTCCAATGCAGAGAGTCTAAATTTGTTGAGGCCAGCTTATAAATCTACCTGATCAAAACAGAACCATTTTACAAATTACTGAAAAAAAAATCACAGTGGATACCAACGAGATATCATAAACCACAATGCCTCCATGTCATGGTGCCCCATTGATCTTCCTCGCTACTCGTCCACTCCTCAGCTGTTATAGCCTTCTAATCCCTCCTCGATGGCCTCCTCTCCTAGCTGATCCCTCCCTCCTTGCATGCACTACCTTTATCAAGCCCGTCGTCCGCCTAATCAGGCCGGCCCACATGGTGAACTTTACCTTAGTCCTCGTGAAGCAGCTATAGCTGCACGTGCCCTGCCCCTTCCCTCATCAATCAGACAATAATTATCATCGTCGTCAACCCCCACGCTGCTGAGCCAAAACCATGATAATGTTGCCACACCACGTGCAATCACACTTTTCCCCCTCTTAAATGTTCATGACTTTCACTCAAATTAAGTTTAGTTTCATTCGATATATTTTCCCTATGGGATTCAATTTCATGTTCATTAATTGTATATTTTCCTATACTCACTCCGTATTGAAATAGATATCGTTTTGGACAACGACACGGTCTCTAAAACGTAACTTTGACTTAGTCATTTTTTTCAAAAATATTTATTAATATATTTATACTTTTAATAAAAATACTTTTATAATATATTGATATGGTTTTCACATTTCCAAACTCAACGAATTAAAAGTTATTCATGATTTATATTCCCGATGTTTGACTAAAATCTTATACAAAACGACATTTATTTCAATATGGAGTGAGTATATAGATAACACGTGCATACATTGCTACAGGACCTTATTCATCGAGGGGATTGTCCACATACTAACGGCACTGGAAGACCCAATACAGTGCCGTTGTCCACATACTAACAGTATATATATTTTTTTTTCGAAATCAGTATGTATGTGTCTGGTTCCATAAAAAATTATAGTAACCAATAACATGGTTCCATGTTCTTAAAACGAGCAATTTCTACTGGCAAGGAAATATAGTTTGTTTACGAACCTTAGCACATTCATTACGAGCTTTGTCCCAATCAATCTCTCTATAGGGTTCTTTGAAGAGTTCATTTCTTAATTCCAAGACAACTGGTGTCATTGGGCCAACAAACCTCTTTCCATATATGAAAGACATAGGCAGATACACCATACGACAATGGCACCACATTCGACCTGCAACGTGTTGTGAAGCATAATGGCAAATCAGCAAGAACAGGCTACAGCCCACAGCAATCTACTACTCCTAGAAATTATACCATCCATTAATACAGCAGTAATACTAATTTGGTTACTATGTACTAAATTCAGTAGGATGGTCACAAAATAAAAAGTATAATATCATATTGTCACTAATTGCTGTACTTCGTCCTCCAGTCCAAAAAATAAATATTGTTTGAAAATATCTTTTCTAGTTTCACTTTTATACCTGCGTAAAATATTCCCTCCCCCTGCTCCCTGTGGAAAATCTGTGTCCATTTGTCTCCGCTAGCCCCAAATAAGGGATGACAGAAAATTAATGTCCTTTAAAAAGCCAAAGTTGTCACCTACCCAGGACGATACAGCACATAAAAAGTTTGTTCTTGCCACATGTACACATCTCCTGCCCCCAAAATGGCAACATGTGCATCATAGCCAGAGGTGGGTCCTAATTAAACGTGTCGACAGTTGGCTGAAATATCATTTTTGTTGTTGTGCGAAGTATGTTTGTGTGTGTTCCTGTGTGGAATGCAGATGACAGAAACATATTCTTTGTGCTGATTGCTTACACAGTTATTAATTATTATACTCGATATGGTCTCTTTAGGAATGTTATACAAAGCTGATAGGTGTCTACAGACGTCCATAAAATGGGAACTGAAGGAAGAAAGTGCATGACCTGGGTGAAATGGCACCTGATATGGCAAAAGCCATACTTCTGGTGGCACAGGGTTGTTACCGGACCAATCAAACACTCCAAGTACCTAAAATTTTCACACAAGAAACAAAGCATACTTTAGGCTGAAATTAATTTGAACACATTTGATTATTTCACTATTAAAATGTAATAATCCCATACCGAAAGCCAAAACTTCCCCCATGAGGTTGTATATGTTGCTCCTCCGTGATCTAGAATCCAATTTCGAGCTTTCTCCATATCTCCATCTCCACCATTTGGACACTCCCCAAGTAATCTCAAAGTTACATAGTTCAAGGTTGATCCAAACATGGTGCTGTGCCCCTCAATGTGTAATCCCCAGCCCCCATCTTCGTTCTACATTTGCAATCATAAAAATATTATGAAATTGCGTTTATCTAGTGAAGAATTGCCAACTTATCACGAAGTAACCTAGCTTGCCTGATGATTATAGATGTACCGGCGCATCTCATTCTGATATTCAGATGGTAAAACAGTATTCAGCACTCCGCAGACATACAATGCAATAACCTGAGCAACGTGGTGTTAGTAGCTCAACCGGTGTGCGCGCGCGTGATCTCATACAACATGTTGTTGATCAAGTTCCAGGATGTACCAGTCCTGGCATGAGGAAAAGAGGACCACCATAATCCCCTGGCCAGTGTCCATCATGTGCCTGAAGATTACAAACACGGCTGACTGCCCGTTTCAAAGAGGTCAATAAGGCTTGCTCCGTGACTTCTTGGTGCTCTTGTAGTTTGACAGCTGGATGGTTCAGCTTCTGCGGGTTTTCTCTTGCGAACTGCAGAAACAAAACATACTGTATGCAGTAGTTACACACAACCACAGATCCTTATATGGCACAGGTCCTGGTTCTGCCATTGCTGACTGTTGTTTTTTTATAGTGATGTAAAGTCAAAACTACATGCCATCCCTCTAATCCGCATGACACTATATGACAATTTTGAGCGCCGTAAATGTGCTTGACTTGGTCATGACAAATGGTTCGCTACACATCTTTTTGAGCACTCACCATGTATGCTCATATGTTTTTGTTATAGGCGGTGCTCGTGAAACCAGGACGCCACATGTTGGAAACAAGTGCAAAAACTCCTAATTCTTAGACGAAAAATTGTTTTTATGTGGTTTCTTCATTGAACTTTTCAGAGCAGCTGTGAAAACAATTTTATATAGTAGTGCGAGGACAAAACATTTCAAAATATCAGCTCAAAATGTTTTGACATTTGAACTGTGTTGTTTTCATTAATATATAGTCCATTTATTGCCAACTCCACATTGCCTTGCTCAACTGAATATATGTTGTCTTGATATTTATTACCTGTATAAATCAAGTTTATGTTTTTTAGTGTTTTGATACTAATCTAATCGGAGCACGACATATTATACACTGGGAGTAGTATGTAATTATACTAAATGGTTCTTCTTGTACACCAATAAGCATAATGACCTATTCTAACTGGTGCAATTTTAAGACATCAGTCACATCACCTATAGTAGTTATCAACCAGCACGAAAAAATAGCAATCAGCTTAGTGGTAAGTTGTGATGATGGATTGCAAGGTATCTACTGTAGATATCTAAATCAGTTGGACTGCAAGGTATGATTTCCACAAACCTGCAAGCGCATAAGGAGGTCACTGGAATGCTTGCGCTCAAACCGGTGCTCGAAGAAGTCCTGGCGTGCCTTGTCGACCTCGGCACGCTCGTCCGGCGTGCCGTGGTCAGGGTCGAACTCCCACACTTGCCGCCCGGCGAAGCCATTTGTGGACCGCAGCCATGGGCTGCCTCCCTCTGCCACCTTCAGCCTCCACATGTATGTATGCGTTGGAATCCAAAGCTGGAACAAAATGCTGGAGGAAGAAGAAGGCTCCAAGCTACTAACAGCTACCGCGATCGCGTGGACGTATATGACATACGTGTTGCTACCATTTATAGAGGCCCCGCCAACCGTGCGGTGTGTGTTCAGTCCGGAAGCGTTTATTGGAATTGTCCTATAACTGGAGGCCGGCCACGTCATGCAAATTTAGTTGGACGGAACCTATTAATACTAAATGTTAGCTTTCAAAAGGTTAAAATGTAAAATAGATTCGTGAAGACGGATGCATTTTTTTTTCTTTGAAACGAAGACGGATGCATGTTCTCCACTTCGCTCGATTTAAGCCTGATAGCGACGTATTTGCGCAATCGACAATAGCGAGGGTCTGTCTCTTCACGGATGGTTCCGGCGTGAGAGCTAGGACGAGACCGGCAATGGAGAAGCACAACGGTACCACCATAACTGAGCCCTGCTTCTCTCACGTTGCTGGCAAGCTCGCCTAGGACACAGAGGGAGGGGTTGGAGCTGTATCTATACCCTATTTGGATTTAGCTGTGATGGATCCTAACTGGCTACCTAAACAAACACTTCAAGGGCTCTAAACTAATTGGAATTGAACCCACTTTTGCTTCCTCTGATCTAACCCAGCTAAAACGTATTCAAATAAGGAATTTGCGCTCCTCTTTCCACCAATTCTCGTCCCAATGCGCCATCTATCCGTACATCACCCGACCCACCCCCCACAACATCGCGGCTTCTCCGCTCTTGCCGCCGCCACCACGAGCGGTCCTGCCTAGGCTCTGCAAAAAACACGACAATTATCGCAATGGCTTGTCCATTCGGTGACTAACTTGGTTTTATTTCTCCTCGATTTTGTGTCTCATCTCTGCTCCGATCCGCACTTGCAAAACTTGACATAATTAAGCATTCCCTCCATATCACTAAAGAAAAACTCGTTTTGAAATTGTTATAAGTCAAACTTTTTAAACCGGCAAGCAAAGAAACAGTTAAAGGGCTCTAAACTAATTGGAACCCAGTTTTGCTTCCGCTGATCTAACCTAGCTAAAACATGTTCAAAAACGAAATTGCCGCTCCTCTTTTCCCCAATTCTCGTCCCAATGCACTTTATATCCGTTCCTCATCACCCGACCCCACCACCACATCGGCTTCTTCGCTGCTGCCGCCGCCACCTAGGGCAATTCCGGCANTAGAGCGGCAGAGGGGATGCGCGGCGCGGCGGCGACGCGTTGCGGCGAAGGCAAGGCCGCGCGATGCGAGGGGATGCGGGCAGCGATGCGCTCTGCCACTTTGGACTGGACCTCTGGTGGCTGGGTTGCCCTATGCAAAATTGTTGGGCCTTCATTCTTGGGCCAAGGGAGTTTCGGCCCACGACTAGGGCCATGGCCTGGGTGGCCCTAGTTGGAGGCCCACCCCAAGATATAGGGTTATTCTATTTTCCTCTTTCTATTTTCTGTTAGTCATCTCGATTCTATTTTTCACTACTGGACGGATGGCCATCGGTACCTATTGATAACAGCCATAGGTACCGGATCTGGAACTAGTACCGCGCAACTGAGATTAAAGGCCTCGGTCTTTTGTACCAGGTCCAGACCCGGTACCAATGAACACAAACCTGTACCAAAGGCCCTCCACGTATGCTGGTGGTGCTACGGTGGTGCTGGTGGAGCGGTGTGCGGCGACGCATGGAATGGAGTGGCACGGCGGCATGGTGGTGGCATGGGTGAGCAATGGCCGATGATGCGACGGGGCGGCGTCATATGGACAGTAGAGTGGTCAAAGTGAGAAAGGGATTTTGATTTTTACCAAGAAGGATACGGTCAAAGGGGAACCAACGGGCGAGATCGAGCAGTTGAAAGAAGAACGTCTCGATTTGCATGAGATCCCGACACGACCGACTATCGTGGTGCTAGGGTAAACCTAAACACCGCAACAGTCTGTTGCTAAACAGAAAGGTTTGGTCTTCATCCTTGAGGCACCGATTGTTGCGGTTGTTGCCGGGAACAGCAATGCAACTTCCTAACCCCCTGCCAAAGTAGTGCCAAGACACAGGTACCATCGACTATTGCAGTGAGTTATAGGAAATAGTGCAGCGCAAGAGTCGGTCGTTGTAGACCCCACTGCGACAATCAGTGCTGGTGGCCAGAAGACTCCAGCACTGATTGTGGCAGTGGGGTCCATTTCTGACACCGCAATAGTCGGTCTTTACTGAAAATTGAGTTCTTTGCTGATTTTGATTTTGATTTCGTTGAACTAAGTCTTGTCTCATGTCTTTGACTCAAATAAGAGGCAAATAAATATAATCTTGGACTGAGAAAGTGAACCTCTCTCAAAGCCTAATTTTTCAAGAAATCAATATTTTGCCCTAGGTTTAGTAAACATTTTTAATAGAAAACCAATGCCAAAGCATAGGAGGGCTCACCACATCTAGGAGTTTGAAAAATTGTCAAAGACTAGTAAATCTCCCCCTAAGTGCTTGTCACGACCAAATGCCAAAGAAGTGATAAAAACAACAACTATGCATATGCATGAAAATGCAAGACAAGAATTTAAGGCATAAATATAAATCTACTCCCTCC
>JAZFNS010020006.1:75101975-75112030 GCA_037127165.1 Alloteropsis angusta | reverse complement strand
TCCCCTCTCTCCCCACGCGCGCGCGCACACCACCATTCCACCCCACCCTCTTTCCTCCTCCTCTCCACCCACCCCACCTCACCGGGACTATACTCTATAGTCTTACCCTTGCTTGCTTGCTCCTTGCCTCGTACCCCCGAAGCCCGCCGCCACTTCCTGCAGCCGCTCGCGTGTTGGGGGGACGGGGGGCGTCTGCTGCAGCTCCCTTCATCTCTCGTAGCGGTGGTCCTTCAGCGGCGGGCGCGGTGGGGAGGGGGCGTGTGTGGTTGTGGGAGTGTTTTTGTTGTGATGGCGGCCGCGGCGGCGATCTGCGTGGAGGACGAGGCGGCTTGCGCCGCGGCGGAATGCGCTGGGATCGAGAAGCTGGATCTCGCCGCCGCCGGCGGCGGGGCCGAGAGCAGGGTCGCGGGCGGCGGCAAGAGGAGCGTGTACCTCATGGACTGCGCGCCCGTGTGGGGCTGCGCCTCCACGCGCGGCCGCAGCGCCGAGATGGAGGACGCCTGCGCGACGGCCCCGCGGTTCGCGGACGTGCCGGTGCGCCTGCTCGCGAGCCGCAGGGACCTCGCCGGGCTCGGCCTCGACGCCGACGCGCTCCGGCTGCCCGCGCACCTGTTCGGCGTCTTCGACGGCCACGGCGGCGCTGAGGTACGCGAGCTTGGGGACCCAACCCTTGCAGGCACTCGATGTCTCGATCGGTTCACCGCGCGCCGCGCACCGACGCTTACCTGTTCCATGATTTGACAATTCGCCCCTTTCTCGCTGCTGTGTAGGTAGCGAACTACTGCCGGGAAAGGCTCCAGGTGCTCTTGAGCCAGGAGCTGCGGCAGCTCGGCAAGGATTTGGGGGAGGTGGGCGAGGTGGACATGAAGGAGCACTGGGACGAGCTGTTCAGCAAATGTTTCCAGAGGGCAGATGACGAGGTGTCAGGGCGGGTGAGCAGGCTCGTTGCTGGTGTCCAAGAGTGCATGCCGGTCGCCGCGGAGAACGTGGGTTCCACGGCGGTCGTCGCCGTCGTGTGCTCGTCTCATTTGGTGGTCGCAAACTGTGGAGATTCACGTGTTGTGCTCTGCCGAGGGAAGGAGCCTGTGGCGATGTCCATTGATCACAAGGTGATTTTTTCTTTTGGCTGGAGTCAGACATCCATAAGATGAGCTCTTGTGACTGACAGACACATGTCGTTTCAGCCTGACAGGAAGGATGAGCGGGCGAGGATCGAGGCCCTGGGAGGCAAGGTCATCCAATGGAATGGTCACCGAGTGTCCGGTATACTAGCTATGTCGAGATCAATAGGTATGTATGTCTGTTCCTGTGCTAGATTCATGTAGACTGACCTAACTAGTAGTTGATGTCAGAAATAGTTTTGTTGTATGTGAATATGTGATAATGTTAAGATCATGCAATCTGAAGTTACAACTTCCTGGGGTGTTATTGTTGATGGTAGAGCAGCGTGTTGATGCCTCAAATTTAGTATTGTTTCATATTGACCTAGGCAAATTTTAGCCTAGCAATTTTGTTAAAAGACTTTTGAGTATCGTGCTAGTGGTGGTTTTTGCTAGTTTCTATGCTTTCATTTTAAGGGCATTTTGTAAGATGAGATAGTTGTGACTTGTTTCCATTTACCATGCTATAGTCGTTTCATATTAAAATGAATAAATGCTTACTCTATCCGCAATTTGGGTTGAACAGCTTGTCTCTATCTGAGATAGGAAGCATGTAAAACTAATACTCTTCTGAAATCATGTTCTGGAATTTGACTGCCTGGATATTGGCTCTAATGCTATCAATTAATCAATGAAGTTGTAAAATGAGCCTAAGTATATTTCTATGATAGAACTCAGAATGCAGATGTGATTAGGAAAAGCAGTTGCTTCTCCAAAGTAGAAAAGCCATCTTTTATCGACTTTACAAAGGTACCTTATGCCATATGACTCATGCAAGTGGTACTTGCAGCTTGGACCATGGCTAACCACGGGTCTTGGTTTGACTTGTTCACATTTCTTGCCCTACTCAAATCAGCTTCACTATTGCGTTTAGCATCTGGACAATTTTGTTCCTCCAATATCACCTGAAAAAATTTAGTTGAACCAACAGTTCAGCTGATTCTCTGTGCTTTGGATAGCACTTGTCCAAGTTTTTGTGTTACTTGCTAACTTCAACTTGGAAACACTTGTTGCAGGGGATCGATATTTGAAACCATTCGTTATTCCAAAACCAGAAGTCATAGTAATTCCTAGGGCAAAAGATGATGACTGCCTCATTCTTGCAAGCGATGGGCTGTGGGACGTTGTGTCGAATGAAGAGGCCTGCAAAGTTGCCCGGCGACAGATCCAATTATGGCACAAGAGCAATGGTGTTTTCGCATCAGTATGTGATGAAGGTGATGAATCCACTGATCCTGCTGCGCAATCCGCTTCTGATTATCTTATGAGGCTCGCACTGAAGAAGGGGACCGAGGACAATATCACTGTCATTGTGGTCGACTTGAAGCCTCGAAAGAAGCTAAAGAACAACTCATAACATGAGCTGGATTCATCAAGAGTAGTTGACCATGATATGTCCGAAAAGTTCATACTCCTAGTTAGTCGTCTGCATGAGACTTGACCCACAGTTTTTTTTCCGTTGGGCCTCAAGAATTGTACATGTATATGTTAGATGCATTTTCCATGTGGGGGGCATGATGTTTAGCCCGCGCAGGATTCTGGTGGCTGCAGTGTTCTTCAGCCATCTGGCACTTTTAGTATACCCCCTTTAATGCTGTATGATAGTCGAACCTGTAAAAAGCCAAGCGGCTGAGACGGTCACTGAAATTAACATATTGTTACCTTGTTGTTCAAGGCCTCTACCCAACTGGTTGCATCCAATGAAGTTTTGTCTTGCAATTACCGTGTGTTGGTGTGTCTGCGTTGTATATCCCCCGACCAGGATGTCAGGGAGGGATGTCAGGTAAGGACGAATGGAGGGAGTACGATTTTCTTAACAAATCAACCAGATCAAAAGGCAAGAATTTTTCGAGCTTGCAATCTCGTACAAATAGGGAGGGCTCTGTGGGAGAGCACTGTGCATTCTCTCTACTGCAACATGAAGGTAAAACTCTGGTTTTCGCGGATAAGAGGTAGCAGGTCATTAACTGACGTGTCCTCGATGTTTGGCATGGACTTTGCAATATCTTCAAGCGAAAAGGGTATGCTGCCAAGAGAAACAAACATTGAGTGTAACCGTGCAAATAGCATTTGGGGGGCATGAAGACTAGAGCCTGTAAATTGTCAGGGAACAGACCTGGAATCATCATCCAGTAGAACCGAAAAGCTGGAGACGCTATTTGATTCCTCACGCAACATAGCTCTCATGCTTGATATGAACTATGGACAGTAATGGAATTCAACAAAGTTCACTAGAATTTCAAACCACACTGAAAGTACTAAAGCCTATGTTCTCACCTCAGCTGAAGTTACATTTGTGCCATTTAAATCGTCCCAATACATACCAACTATCCTCTCTAGCTGCTGCAAACTGAGACCCTGAAAAAAAGCTAAATGAGTAAGGAATAGAGTGTTAAGAAAAAACAACACTTGGCAAAGAGAATACTTACCGGGCAAACATCATTACGCATCTCTTCCCATGTCCTTATTGGCTTCAGAGAAATTACCTGATGAATGAAAGGGGTAGGAGGAATATTTGAGAAAAGATAAGTTTCACACAGTTCAGTTTGTGTACACGAGTCATAACAGCTTGCTTCTTCTAAAGGGGAAATGATACAAACCACGAAGTCAACAGCTTGTCTAATATGCCTCAGTGCTGCCCATGCAGAATCTGCAAACTGGTTCAATACAAATCATAAATTTACAGAAGCTAACATTTCCTTTTAAAAACAACATTAAAAAATGAGCAAGTTACAGAAAAACACAATTTCGATGGTGCTCGTTTCAAAAGCTTGAGATGTCCTGGGTTGCGATATAAAATCCCAGATATATAGATCTAATGTTTCATGAAATTTGAAACCCCACTTTAATGAAATGAATCCTAGGTTGGCTAAGTGAGCACACCCATAGCTCCATATTTCCTATGGCGAAATGGAGGTTTGAGGAAAACATGGCACTGCAAACGGGTCCATCTTGTTAACTTGTTGGGTGTAATAATGCAAGATTGGATTTACTCTTGGTAATTTATTTACTCTTGAAGATGTATCCTACTACAACACAATACGGAGTAATAGATAAAAGAACCAGAACCACCTCTTGACTGACGTCATTGCACCAATGTTTTAGTTGAGTTAGCCCATCTTTGATATATTGCCCATTGCTAAATGAACAACACTCACGCCGCAAGAGGAGCCTGTTTCCAAATAAAGAAGAGACGGAACAGGGATGTAACTGAACTGTTCATACTTCTAACAAGATAATATGATAGGAGGGCAAAAAAATCTTACCTGTTAAACAATTGCACATTGACCATAGAAAATATCTGGGTAAACAATTTGTGAACCAAAATTGAGGGAACCTATAAATAAGTACATCATGACATTGTGCTTAGTAATACTGCAAATGGATAATGTATTGATTATTTCATTCACCACCTACATGATTGGCTCTGAGAATATGCAGATAGTTGTTGAAGATTTTCACGATGCTCAGCCAATGCATGAGTTGTTCCTGTTGGCCCAAGCCACTAGCAGGAGACAGCGAGGCCTTCGTTTGATTCGAGTAAGACGTTCTTGGATCCTATACATTTAGAAATTCACAGATTTTCAATGGGCAAAGTTTTACAGTGGATGATTCCTTTGGTCAAGAAACGCAGTACCTGTATGCACAGCTCAAGTAATGGGTTTAGCTCCTTCTTCATTCTATCACTTATCATTCCGTACACCTTTTCAATCAGATCCACTAGCTGCTGCTTGAAGAGCAAAGCCGGATATTTTGCTTCAATTTGGTGAAACCCATTAGCTCCATCCACTGATTGAGCACCAAAATAAGCAAGTCCACTGTTTGAAGTTTGATTGGCTTGAAAAATCCTTTCGCAGGAAAATCTTCGTCTATGCGGTGTTGAGACTGTTGCCCTGGCGGCTTTAAATGAGTGTTGCAGTAGAACTGATAATGTCGACAAGTTGGATAACCAATAGGCCAAGCCTTTTGTATCATGTTGAGCCTGGAAGTAAGAACATCGATTAATATTACAGGTACTGGAAAATTGGATGCATAGAATTACAAGGGGCGGATTATGAGCTACTGGAGTCCTGCTAGAGGATAAGGAGATCAATGAAACTCGAGAGAAGTGCTACAAACCTCAGTTGCTGAGTTTACAACTTGTATAATACTGTCAAAGACACCTGTCTTTGCTTCTTCAAAAGATCTCCAATGAAGAAGACAGTAGTATATAAGAGGAGCAGCAAGTGGTTTGCTGCCAGCAAATCCAAGATGCTGGGTAATGTATTTCAGCAACAACTGCTGATGATTCTGGGGTTGCTGGTGCTGAGAAGGCTACCGAAATTAAACAAAACTATTATTCAATGCTGAGGGTTTACAATAGATTTAGCAAGTAGATAAACACACCTGATATACTTCGTTAAGTAACCTTTGCCCATTTTCATAATCCTTGTAGTTAATCAAATCATGGGGACTACCCTGCATTTGTTTTAACATAGAATATGCAGGGGCTCAATAAATTTATATGACAAATCAGAATGACATGCAACTGTGTTTGAGAAAAGAATCACATGGCATATAATTAGTTAAACTACCATTGTGGCTCTTGTTTCTGTTGGACCAATTGAGGACTTCATTTCAGCATATGCTACGTTGCCATTTAAAATATGACCATTTTCTTGACATCTCTGTTGAAATGCAACTACCCGTTCAGATTAGAGTATCATCACCAATTTGAATTGAACTCTACTGAAGATATATTACATGGATCATACTGATTTTAGAGCATGCAGCTTGAGACTTTGCTGTAGATGGAGGGGTTGCAATTGCTTGTTGACGAAGCATTTGATTTTCGGCCTCTAAGTTGTCAGCTTTTACTTCTAACCTGTGTTCACAGAAGGACAGAAAACAGTGAAAAATTGGTCACTGATAAGCAAGCAAGATGTAGCCAAATGAAACAAATTGCCACAGCAGAAAGTTATTTTGTTGGTAAGCTACCTTTCTAAGTTCTCACGAAGCTGAGTAACAATTATAACATAATCTTCAATCTTCCTGACCAATTCATCGTTTCTTTTTAGGAGGTCTTCATTTCTCCTTATTAGATCTTCATTTCTTTTGACACCATCGCCTTCTTGTTTCTCCATCATAAAGTTAGACAATCTTGATATGGCGTCTACTTGAAGCCTAATTCGCAAAGACATTAGTCACTAAAAGGATGATAGAATGATCGGTAATTTGATGGCATTGTAGTAGACAATTAGAGAAAAGTAATTATTTTGCGACTTAGAGAAAAGTAAATTAAGATACCAACTTCTGCACAGTATCTTGAAGCTCGTGGGCCCTGTATTCGCTATCCCTAACTTTCTTAAACAACATGTCATTTCTCTCCTGAGCTTCAACAAGGGACCTCCTGATTGTTTCACTTTCTTGTCTTTCAGCTTCCAAGGAAGCTGCCATATCCTCCTTAAGCCTGTTTTTGGGCAAAAACAACAATTGCACCTTCATAATGTTGATTAGTGTAGAGAAACACCGCACACCCTAATCAGGAGGGGTGACCTTTATTATATAGCCTGATAGGCTAGGGTTACAATATACAAGGCCAATGGGCCGCAGGCCCAATATGGGNGGGATTTCAAACTCTGGACATAGTGAAGACTACTATAGTGAGATAGCCTATATCTCTATTTGTACATTTGTGTTTGAGTGTAATGGATACTTTCTAGGATTGCCAATATTGTGTAATAAAATTATTATTATATGCAAATTGTACTTTTTGTGATGAAAGTATTTATCAAGCCTGATCGGTATTGGGCTAGAAAGGAGCCTTAACATATAATCAAATCTTTGTTGGGCTGTGTGTTATTTTGTGACGAACCAAATTGTCACAATGGGGGTGCCATGTCACATCCTAGTCATTGCCACCTCACACTTAAGATTTTGTGATGTTTTGGTTCTATAATGACAAAAGATGAGCGTCACAAATAAGTGACAACAAAAGGATCATCATAAATTTTGTGACAAAAAATTATGTTTTCGTCACAGAACACCTTTTATTACGCATAATAGGTAACGGACAGATTTCGTCACGCCAGCGTCACAAAACATGAAATATGACGAAATTTTGAGTTCTGTGACATAAATAAAACGTCATTTATCAATGGATTTCTTGTAGTGAATGCGTGCCTACATATCATTCCCACATAGTTGTACAATCCGCAGTTGCACCATATATGCTCTCCTTCATAATAAATTACGTGCATTTCCTTTGCGTCTTTGTCTTCAATGTAATTTGAATGCACAACCATGCACTTTTTGGCATTTTTTCCTTCTTATTGCATACTTCCCTGATCTATACAATTATTCGCTGAATTTCTTGTACATTGCTCTCGTGTAAATGTACATTCTGTTCTTTTCAATTGGCACATTGATTCTCAGTTTTGTTTGTATCTACAATNCTGTGACATAATGGTGAAGGATTAATGCGTGCCTACATATCATTCCCACATAGTTGTACAATCCGCAGTTGCACCATATATGCTCTCCTTCATAATAAATTACGTGCATTTCCTTTGCGTCTTTGTCTTCAATGTAATTTGAATGCACAACCATGCACTTTTTGGCATTTTTTCCTTCTTATTGCATACTTCCCTGATCTATACAATTATTCGCTGAATTTCTTGTACATTGCTCTCATGTAAATGTACATTCTGTTCTTTTCAATTGGCACATTGATTCTCAGTTTTGTTTGTATCTACAATNGTCAACCAAAATATATGTATGCATTATATGTTATTCTAACAAACATGTTATCACCCTTCAATTTCACTCATATGCTATTTGTGTCATGTGCATGAATGTACAAAGAACATGCATGTTTTGTGACGTGCGTCTCCTTTCCTTCACCATCAATCCTGTTGCGAAGTAGCTCGTTGAACTTGCTTACGAATAGGTGCATCGGTGCAGCTCTTTGGATAATTTCTTTCAACATGGGATTTGCACTTTCACTCCTCTATGTGCGTGTCATACTTGCATAGAAAATACCCATGAAGTGTTGTTTTGCCCATTTACTTCTGTGCCTAATTAGTCATTCCATGAAGATGTTCTCTCTAGGTTGTATTGTTTCACCAACTTCCTCCATTTTGCCTCGAACCGAACATTGCATGTCTCATACATTATTAGACAGTTGAAGTCACCTTTGAACACGCTATATTTTGAGCACATTTCCTAGCTTCTTTTGTGCATGTTTCAGCACATGCCATGTACACCACCTGTGTGTTGTGTTATGTAGAGTTGATTTAATGGCTTTTCCTATTGCTGCACCACTACAATGTTTTGGCAATAACGCAAAGCCCCAAAACCATTGCGATAGGCCTGTTTTTGTTGCAATAGCTGCCTGTCACAATATTTGGTGGCCGTTGCAATTCTGACCTGTGTAATTGCTTAAAAGTCCATTACGAAAACATATTGCAGCGACGAAAGCTTTCAGTGTGCTAAGTGTGTGGTATTGCAACGACGTGTGCTGCGATAATTGGCTCATGTCGCAACGCCCATAGCCATGTAATTGCAATGGAGGCGTCGTTGCTACTAGTATGTTTTCGCAATGACGAGGGCGTGTTGCAAGAAAATAATATTGCAACGCAAGAGAGTGGTAGCAATAAGGCATCGTTGTTGTTGCTATAGGAGTATTGGGTAGCGTAACGAAGTGCTAGGTGTTGTTAAATCATGACACCCTATTGCAACGGTCAATTCAATAATCGTTGCTATACACTTAAGCCCTATTACAATGATCATTTTGGTACTCGTTGCTATACGCTGAAGCCCTGTTGCAACGATCTCTTTGGTAGTCATTGCTACACGTTGAAGCCCTGTTTGCAACGATCTCTTTGGTTCTCGTTGCAATACACTTAATCCCTGTTGCAACGATCACTTTGTTACTCATTGTGACACGCTTAATCCCTGTTGCAACGAACACTTTGGTACTCATTGCTATTAGCTTAAACCTGCCATAATGAACACTTTGGTACGCGTTGCTATACGGTTAAACCCAGTCGCAACAGCAAATTTGGTACTCGTTGCAAAATGTTTAAGCCCTATCACAACATTTAGTTTGGTACTCGTTGCTATAGGCTTAAACCCAGTCGCAACGACAAACTTGGTACTCATTGCTATACGATCAAGCCCTAGTGCAAAGGCATATGGAGTTGATATTTTCATAGAGGGAATCGCAACGCTTCGAAATGTGGCTCGTTGCAATATGGTTCTACGGTAACGCAACTCAGTTTGGGTGGTCGCAACAAAACATAGGGGTGGGCATTCGGTTTAAACCGACAGTTCGGTTCGGTTTGTTCGGTGCCACAAAACTTCGGTGTTCCAGGATTGAGAACCGATCGGTGTGGAAGAAAATCAAGAATCGACGATTTCGGTGTCGGTATTTTCGGTTTGGTGTTCGGTTTTAACTGAAGTTCGTGGCTTCCTGACCTCGCTCCTTCCAATCCCCTTCCTCCCAATCCCCAGCTCAGATCATCTCAAGTTCGGAAGTGAAACAAGAGCGCGAAGGGAAGGCTTACTCGCAGCCTCGCACCACCGAACACATGGGCACCATCGCACCGTCCTCGCCAAATCTGCTTCAGGCTCGCCGAGCGCCATCGTCCTGTCGATTCGTCAGGCTGTTGCTCAACGAGCTCTGCCTCCGCATGTCCCGGATTCACTGGATCCCGTAGACGGGAGGCCGGAGATGCGCCGATTCATGTGTTGCCTGTCGTCGTCGATGTCGCCGTCCCTGAAGGTCGCGCCGCCGGATGCGGGATTTGGATAAGGGAACGAGTGAAGGCCTGGGCGGACCACGGTGATCCTTACACGTATATGATTCTGGCTTCTCGTGCATGGGCCATAGCCTTTGGAAGATGTTTAATTGGG
>JAZFNS010020006.1:74226982-74238584 GCA_037127165.1 Alloteropsis angusta | reverse complement strand
TTCCACTACAGGTGCATTCACAACTACATCCACAACTGTTTCTCGGCCACTTCCGCCACAGCAATAGCACCTCCATAGCCACATCCTCGACTACTTCCATTGCACAAGCATCCACAGCCGGTGCCACTTCCATCGTGGTATTTCTTGCATCGTCAGTCCGAAAAGAAAAAACTACTACTTGAGATCTATTAACGCACGGGCGCAATAGTATAGAAGACCCATGGGTCAAGGCACATGAATGCAAGCCTGCTGTAGTTGCCTCAAACATGAGAAGGGGTTGAGAGTTATTAGTCAGATGTGTTCTTCATTTGTTCAGGCTCACCTGTAGCCTATAGGCCATCTCCTACATTAGGTTAGACATGGATCCCTCTATTTGGGAAAAATAGAGCAACATAACAGCTATATCTAGTAGAATTGAAAACCATTAAGTAATCAAACAAAATTGTATCTGATTCAAACAAAGCATACCACTTTTTCTCATATCCACTGTAATTTAGCACCTTGACTTTTTCTGGCTCATATATCATCTCGATGGTTCTTGACATAAGAACTTCCCCATGCCTGATACATCCACTGCACAATGCCAAGAGTTGAGTAAATCATTAAACAAAACCGCCGCCTTCAAAAGAAAAAGGCACACTGAATTACAAAGGATGCATACATTAAATGTAGCTGCTAATTGCAGCCCTTGAAAAATATAAGCTCATTCTAATAGAAACGATATCGGTTAAAAAATTGCATTAGGAAAATGATAGCCAAGAACAGAGTGACATGAAAACAATAAGAGGCCAAGCAACCAAGCTACCTTATGCTCATCAGACAATGGTAATGAGAAACGCAATGCTTCAGTTCTGTGCAAGAGAAAGATCAACTTATTACCATTTTATCATGGAAAACCAATCTCACGATGTGCGACCTGAATGGGATCTATTACCCACGTGATTGCATATCATTCAATTTGTAGCACATAAAACTCTTGCACAATTTTTCAAGATTCAGCATTAGGTTGATGAGGCAGCAAATGCGATGGAAAATCCCCATGAATCAAATGCTCCTGACTATTAGCATGGGATGCATCTTGAGGATTATATCTGGAAGCCGCTGAACAGATAATAGAAACACAATTATCAAATGTTTTTAACCCAGAGAGCACACAGAGATCTACCTGGCCGCAATAGTTGTGTGCGTTAACGTTAGCTCATTTGTCCAGTAGCATCTTGACAATCTGAACGGGAAACCAAAATACGTGATCCAAATTGAACGAGAAACACGCACAGCACGGAGGAATCCGCATGCACGTCCAGATGGCCCTTTGCAGCGGCGAAGTGAAGGCCGCCAAAGGTGAATAGCTCGTGAGCGCCTGGGTGAGTTCTGGCAGCATTCGAACTTTGATGGCGTCCCTGGCGCGTGCCGTTGACACGAGCCGCTAGCCGGAGGCCGAGCAACCAGCGAGTTTCCCATCGCCGGCGCGCCCAATGCAAACGCTCGGCACGCCGATGGAGGGCGGGCGGGACTCGTGTGCCCGTGGCCGTTCGCCGAAGCCGTTACCGCCGGTGAGGGACGCTCCTACAAGTTGCTGGTCGATCCAATAAGTGTTGTGACTGTTGGATATATGCCCAAGAGACGATATGATTGGATCGGTTTATGGGCTTATGATCCACGAGGGACTAAGGTTGCTAATGGGTCTACAAGGTGGAAGCCCATTACTACGGCCTATTAGCGGTAGTGGGACTACGCCATCTATTAGTCCCGTATTGCTATGGACGAGGGTGCGGGAGTTGTTTCGTCCTATATATGTGAGGGAGAGGCTAAGAGATGAGAATCATCTCAAAATAAAGAGAACCGCTGCCTCTCTTCTCCCTCGCCATGCGATCTCTTGGTGCTGGCACACCGGCGCACGGAGTTCCATCCTTGTACATGTGGATAGGACGTAAGCAACTGCACAGTACTGTCACCTCGACGCGCTCTTCTACTTCGACACGGTTCCATTGCAACTGCGCGTCTAGTGGTAACGACCTATGATCTAGACGAACCGCACGTGCAGGACCAAACGGACGTAAGCAACTGCACAGTTGTAACGACCTATGATCTATAACTACAGTTGTTCCTGTTTTCGGGGTAAACGATTTTGAATTGTGCTAACGTAGCCTCCCCGAATCCCAACAGCGACCGTAGACTGGAGCAGCTGCCATGACCTGGGGCTGCCGCCGCATTGCTGGAGAAGGCAGCGCCGATTAGAAAGGCCGCGCCTCCACGTGGATCGAGGGAGAGAGGGATCTCCACTCGGGTGACGGAGAGGCCAAGGGGAGGAGGCAGTGCGGCGGCCGGGACTTTGATTCCGCTCCTCGCCTTACACAGAGGAAAAAAAGAGAAATAAAAACAGAAACGACTACGAGAATCGAACACCGGGGCGGACGCAGGGTAGACCGACGACAAATGAGACACCAAAAAAGTGACCCATTTGATTCTTTTTAGATATAGAGATAGAGATTCGATCGTTGCTCGTCGATCAAACCAACAATTGATCGAAATTAAACGACAGACAGGTGTGGACATCGTCGTCCGTGGGTGTACATGTATTATTTGTAGCAGCGAGCCGATCCAGAAACAGAGTAGTTTCAGTTCGATCAGTCCGCTCCGTCGTCGCTCCGCCATCCGCTCCCTCGGTCCCTCACCTGCGATTTTTTTGCACCGACATGTGGGACCGCATCGGTCCTCCGCGCGTCCGCTCTCCTCTCCCCACGCGCCTCGCATCGCCGATCCGCCCCAGTGGACGAGTGCGTAGCGCACGGGGAACTCGAAGGCGTGCGCCGCAGACCGCCGACACCACGCGTGGCGCCGTCGGTGGAACCACCGCCGGAGTCATGGTGGCGCCGCTGGAAGAGGAGGTGGAGGAAAAGGAGGAGGGATTGGAAGCCGGAGGTTACGAGGGTGGCGGCCAAGGATCCATGGCTGCCGCTGCTCCGGTTCCTGGCTCTGCTTCTACATAGATTCACTTTGCCGATGGGTATCTTTTTAATTCTCTATTTTTTAGGTGCAGAAAAATGTTCATCGTTTCCATTATTTGACTCAGATTCGTTAACATCATGAACTAAACTGCCGATTGGTAAAATCATTTGGTAGCCAATTTGTGAAGATATCCTACTTGACTTGATGCCGGCCACAGAGCACAAGAGGCCATCTTTGGATTACAGTTTTGTACTGTTTCTGGTTCTTGGATAGTTGGATGGCTCCACTCCACGTCTCCAGCTGCATCTGTGGGCATGCACTCATCTTGATAACAGGATAAGCACCCTGTTTCAGATTGAAACTAATAGCAAAAGCATGATAGTCGAATCTCTGCTCCCCTTCCCTTTTCACCCTTCGAGATGCAGCACAATTGACCTGTCTGGCTGAAACTAAAAGGCATCCAAATAGGAAGGCACCAAAGGAAAGATCTGAAATTGCAATCTTTTCAGAAACCGTTGCCATGTTCTGTAGCGAGGCTCACTTACAGCATAACGACATCAGGGCACACGGATGGTAGAATGAAATAGACTTGAAAAATGAAGGAATCAACAGCTTTTAGCTCTGAATACTGATCACAAACACAGCTGACGTTTTTCATGAGTTACATGTCAATCAGCACAGTTAAGCAATGTACTGCAATCTGCAAGTAATTTATAGAGCCTTGCATTGACTCGTTACAAACTTGAGCTATCTACCAGTTTGTCGACAAAATCATGAAGTATTAAGCAGAGCGCATTCAACAATAGTTCTGACCAATGTAACTTGTAAACAACCAAGAGCGAAAAAGATATGCATATATAAAGAGGATTACCTTTGTTTGAAGTATATTCTGAAAATTAG
Source organism: Alloteropsis angusta (assembly GCA_037127165.1). Classification (NCBI taxonomy): domain Eukaryota; kingdom Viridiplantae; phylum Streptophyta; class Magnoliopsida; order Poales; family Poaceae; genus Alloteropsis; species Alloteropsis angusta. The sequence goes on along the minus strand of JAZFNS010020006.1, from coordinate 74,234,735 downwards.
GATTACCAGTTGTATCTTGGTTTAGGGCACGTACAACGGTTAGACAGCAGCTGTCTTTTTGTGTCCACATCAGCACAATTAGCCTATGTAGAAGAGATTAAATGAGGAGAGAGGGAGGAGTCGTCGCTTCATTCGTCAATGGCTCGTGCGCGTGCTCCGACGCACGGCGACGGCTCCCAAAGCGCATTGTACCAGGCGTTTCCGGTCGTCGACGGCTCCTCAGATCTGATGCATGTGCACACTTCTCCTCCTCCCGCCTTCCCTGCGTGCGCATCTCCTCCTCGCGCCTTCCCCGCGCTCTCCCCTCCTGAGCTTCTTCCCCAAATCATGTCCATCGTCCTCAATCTCGTCAGGATGCGGCAACAGGAGAAGAAAGCGGCACCACACAACGACGACGAGCGGCGGCACTGGAGCGCAACAGAAGAACACCCTGCGCAGCCGAGGAAGAGCAACGGCGGTACTGGTGCGAAACGTCCTAACCTGCTTCATGTGCTGCGACGCCCCGACGTTCGTTGCACTGCGCTAACCGATGGTTACGCTGTCGCCGTACTACTCCTAGCCCAGATCTGAGCTGCTCGCCAGTCATCGCATCGTGCAATTCCCGCCGCGGCGGGCAGCTGGCCACCGGCCATGCTCTCCCTGTCGCACCTTCCGCCACCCATGGCTTCCTCCGCCGGGAGAGAGACTAAAGAGAGGAGAGATCGAGAGATTACGGTAGCAATACAGTGAGGCGGAGGTTTCAGTCATTCAGGCCTTCACGGCCTCAGTCATGGCCTCATGGGAGATATTTTTCCCTTGAATTTTTTGGTGCAGTCCTTTTCAAAGATGACTTTCACGTGAAGATCCTTTAGACAAGGCAAAAAAAGATATAAAATGAAATATAAAGTTACCATACAGTCCCTCTAATATGGTTATATTCTATACACGGTGCATTCCATACAATCGAGCTATCCTTTATTATATCATATCGTGTATCTCTACTACAGTACTACTTATCAATATAATTAAATATTTTAATTTATGCTTCTTAAGTGACTCATGTGATTTATTTGAATATGTTATGCATTCAATTATGTAAGCATCAAATAGGCTACAAAGATCATATTGTACTTGATCAGCATGGTTTGGTGTGTATATGGATGAATTAATTAGTTTGCAGACGGCTAAATAGACAGCCTACCTGTAGAACTGTCTATTTAGCTGTCTATGTGTGACATGGCAAATCAAATAGACAGCAGCTGTCCAGACAGTTGTACGCGCCCTTAGGATGAGCACATACACAGTTTTCTTGAGATCCTTTATAAGCTTTATAAATGGCTTCATTAATATAGGATGGTCACTTGTACTTTCTTGCCACATTCCTAGAAAAATGTTTGTTTATATAAATGCTTGTTTATTTGAAATAAGCATAAACACGCAACTTCTTTTGTAATATTCAGGGATGCTATTATGAGGAGCACAAGTTTTTGCTTCGAGGACACACAGTGCCCCTCCAATTGTATAGGCTATTGCGAGAAAGAACCACAACAGATTTTGTGTTTATTTTGGCATAAAAGTCGGTTTGCCTCATGAAGCTGAACTGTGCCAAAACTACATCACCTTGATCTAATTTTAATTGTTCAAAACATATGTCCTAGGAGATCGAAATGCACAAAGATTTATATATTATTTAGAATTGTCAAAGAACCACAACACATAAATGACAGAGACATGACCGTGATTTTGCATGAGGTATTTCTATAATTTTTTAAAAAAATTGGGTGTTGTATTAGGATCTTTTGCAGGTAACAACGCACGAGTACGATCCAATGACAATGATGGGTTATGACTATACATGTGACATTTACTATGATGCATAACCTTTGTTTTTTGTGACCTTTGTTTTCTTCGTGCGAAACTTGATACATTCCTGATAGTTTTTTCCCGTAGAAACGCACGGGCACGAACCTAGTGTACGATAAAAATCGAAGTTATCAATGTTGGGTCGGTATATTTGATCTTGTAGACTACCTAGATGGAATACACACCCTCTCCATTCTATCATAATAATGTTCAACTTAGCTGTGTTCTGAATCAAAATTATCTAACTGGCCGGGTTCATAGAATAAAGCATCAACATCTGATAGTGTATTTGATTCAAAAATATAGATTAACTGTTAAACTGTCTAACTCATTTGTCGTTGGGTAGGTTGTATTCGAAAAAATTCAAAAATATAGATTAACAGCTAAATTACGAGTCTGGTTTAATATATAGTTTTGGTGTTTCCTGATATGCCCTACATATGTATATACTCTCCCTCTGTTCCAAATTATAATTCGTTTGACTTTATTGATCTCAAGTTTGACCGCTCGTCTTATTAAAAAAACTATGCAAATCATCACATCTTTTGTTGTGGCTTGCTTTGATTATTAAAAAATCTTCAAGAATGACTTAAATTTGAATATATTTTGCACAAACTTTTTAAATAAAAAGAGTAGTCAAACTTGAGGTCAAAAAAAGTCGAACGAAGTATAATTAGAATAGAGGGAGTATTTCTTAAACATGCCTTCCTTCCCTCGCGTCGGCATTAAGAATGATTTAGAAAAGAGATTTATGGTAAATGCATTCTATAAACCTCCACCACTATGTAGGATAAGGTCTTGCTCTCAAATGTATTAGGGACCACATGAATCTTAACGTCGGACACATAAGTAAGAAAATTATACTTTGCGTCAGTGGGGCTAAGACGCAAAGTTTGGCTCCTAGATCTAAATTCACCCATGTGTCGCCTAAAGGAAGAAGAAATGAAGATCATGGCTCAACATGCCAGGTTCCTCGATCGAGTAAAACACTCTGATTTCATATACTGAACAAACCACACAAAAGCTAAGGTTGGGAAGAGGCAACCAAACTTCATGCAAACTTACCGTGGGTTAGATAATTAATGTTCAAAATTCAGCTCCGATCTAAGTCAAAACTATCTACCTCTGGTCTATTTTTATAAAAAAGCATCAACATCTACAGTAGTAAAATGGTTTCAATATTGGAATCACCACAAAATATAAAATATGTTATGATGGTGTATTTCTTTGAATTTTTAGGTATTATTATATTTTGGTATATATTTTGTGAAAATTAGAGAAAGTTGACTCAGACAAAGCCAAAGTGACCAATCATATTGAATGATGAAGGCACAAGAATTTTAAAACATGACACACAGCTCGTCAAAGCAAAGTATAGAACACAACTCTCTATCTTTAATTCTACATAATCATCCCATCTAGCTATAACATTATTTTTCCATGAAACAGGTCGAGTCTATTTGTTGTAATACCCCGAAATTAGTGCTTCCTCCCCTGAGTTCTCCACACTTGTGGAGAATGATTTTTTTTCCCCCACCCATATGGAGAATAATGTTTCCCGTTAGTAATGCACAAAAGTGAATGTACACATAAGAAAGAAAAATCCTCAAGAAACAAACAAATAAATAAACAAATAGATAAATTAGAATGATTACAAAAGGATATCCAGCCATAGCTACTCTAACTGGTTTATGGTAAAAAATTTGATAAGCCAACGGCATGTCATCTTACTATTACTAGTTGAAGACTCCTTTTGAAGCCTCCACGTTAATCCTGATGAGACGCGCTAAAATAAAGATAAATCTTAAAATTCTAAAAAAATCAAAAAATGTAGCAATCCAACTATAGACTCTAATTATTATAGCCATTGGATCTATTATATTCTCTAAAAAATTACCCATTTTTGTCATTAGGAAGAGGTCACCAATAAGTGATTTAGAACAACGAAGTTCCGCTCGAACTTTGCATCGAATGCATTTTATAGATTAAGCTTCGCTGGAGCCTAATAGAGATAAACTATTGCAGGTTTTGATTTTACCCAATTAGGATAATAATGTCATATACAAATATAAAATACAGATAAATTTCTAAGGCCATTCTCAGTGCAAGGTTTCATTTTACGGTTTCCAAGAGTGTCATGTCATCTAAGGATACTTGAAACGATGAATGAAACAACCTCTCTCAATGCAAAGTTTCACTTCACAGTTTCATAGGCTAAAATATCACTTAAATGCTGCATTCAATGGACCAATGAGAGGTGATGAAATGTGTGAAGATTAAACAAATTGCTCTCAGTGGAGATTTCATTCCAGTTTCATGGTCTTGGTAAGTGTGTGTACAGGGTTTCATCCCCATGAAACCCAACTCCTCTCTCTCATCATAAATTTTATGCCACATCACCGCTTTTGCCTATGTGGGATATTATTTAACTCATGAGATTGATATTCTCATGAAACTTGCATTAAGAATAGCGTAACAAAGGTTGATCTCTCGTCTCCTCTCCTCTCGCACGAGGTGTGGCTATCCGTGCCACCGTGCCTTTTTTGCCTTTTCTCCCCTGAAGTGTGAATGTGTGATGAGTGATGAAGTGTCCTTTTGGTTCCATCCATCCAACCATTAAATGGCAAGGGATTGCCAATGATAGAGAAATCATCATCGGTCTAGGATTTTAGTCTCGGCCAATTTTGGCATTGGGACTACAATAGGTATTAGTTCCGGATCCAATAGTTAGGGACAAGAGAGAGTCATTAGTCTTGGATTCCAACATATTAATGTTCAATTTAGACATGTTTGTGGAAAAAAGCATCAACATCTGATAGTGTATTTATTTGAATTTGTAAGCATTGTTATATTTTCTATAAATTTGATCAAAACTACATAAATTTAACTTACATTAGTGGAAAAAACATCATCTATCCCATCCATTAGTCCCGACCAATTTTGGACCCGGGAGTAATATGGGTATTAGTCCCGGATCAAAAGCTAGAGGTCGCGAGTTTCTTTAGTCCCAGGTCAAAAGGATCATTTAGTCCCAGGTGGAATCTCCACCCGAGACCAAAAGGTGGCTATTAATCCCGGGTTATAGGATACTTGACTAGAAGGTACCGCCCATAGATTTTTTTCAAAGTCCTCGAACTCTCCCTCTTCCTTGCCTTCGTATTCCCTCGCCTCAATCCTTATCCTCTCTGGCACTTTTCCCTCTCCCTCAGCTCTCCCTTCTCTCATCTCTCTCCTCCCTGGTTTCGGTGTTTCAAACCGCCGACTAATGTGTTTGTGCTTACACGTCCGATACGGATGGTGCGCAAAGTGGACACAAGGTTTTATATTGGTACAGGACGAATACCCTACATCTAGTTTGGATCCGCTCATGTTACTCACACTGGTTGCAGTAGGGTATACAAACGTGCGAGGGAGGGAAGACCTCCCAAGTCTCTGGTGAGTGCAATTGTGTGTGTGGGGGGGGTGTTCTAACTGTTGGTCGATCGGGCCTCGAAGGAAGCCATGCCCCCCTTATAGTCCAAGGGGTGGCTACAAAAGAGAAAGAGAGAGAGAGAGAATAAAGGAGGAAGGGCCCCGCGACCATGTCGCTCCCCGTTACGCCGTGGGTCCCATCAGTCTTGTGGGTGATGTTGTGGACATGCACGTCGTCCCCCTATTTACAGCTACATCCATGTCTAGGTGGTGTTCCTCTATTATGGCTCCCGTCCCATCAAAGGACGGCGTGCCGCAGGTTCTCGAGCGGTGCCATGACAGGGGCAGTTGGCATAGTGCCGACATATCCGACACTATTGGTGTCGTGAGTTCCTTGGGATGGCATGTCTTGTTCTTTATCACATCGGACTACACTTGATCCCCCTAGGTGTAGAGGTTTGACCTCGGGCTCGAGCCCACAAACCCGTAGTAGGCACAGATCGAGCGAGCCTCTTGGGGTCCCACGCCACTAGGGTCGGGCGAACCCACCGGCCCCTGTGTGGTGGTTAGGGTTAGGCGAGGCGGAGCCCACCCTGAGAGTCGAGAGGCGCCCGACCTTGGTGCGGTTGGGGTCAGGTAAAACGGAAATCTTGTTTAGGTTCGATCGGCCCGTGCTCCATGCACACGGGGTTGGTGAGATGGGGCCCTCTGAGGGTTGCGTCTTGAAATGATATGGCCACCCAAGGATCATGGTTCTTAATCTATTGTCCTTGGGTATACCTAATGTTGATACTCGACAGTAGCCCTCGAGCCTATGGACGAGTTGTTGACGCGTTCAGAGGGTTGCCGTCTCATGTTAGAAGTGTACTAATCTCCAGGGCGCGCAAGTGCACCCTATGGGTGTAGCCCTTGAGCCTGTAAAGAAGTCATAGACTCTTTCAGAGGCTCCCTTTGGGCGGAAAGATTATGATTGTTATGTTATTTTTCATATTCAGCCTCACCTCGAGGTTTCTTTTTGCGATTCTGACTCATGAGACTCCGCGTGGGGTGGAGATCTAGTCAGGGGTCAGTTCATCTTGTGATCATCATCCAGTCATCCCTCAAATGTCCTCTTTCGATAGGACGGAGGGGCCGAGCCATGCTGTGTTTTTTTTCTCATTGGACGAAACGCGGTGCCCGTGGAGTTGATAGCGGCTAGCGGGTCAGTTCGAGTGAAGCCCCGACGTCTCGCTCGCGGGGGTCCGAATGGATCACCTGGTGATCAACTTCAAATTCTTAGCAGGCAATCCATTTAGTTCACAGGTCCATTCAACCCGTCCAGAGGGCTCGTTGCTTTTCATCGAGGAAAAAAGCATGGTTTTAGTCCTGCAAAATCTCGAACATGGATCGGGATGCCTGCAGCGCTCGAGCGCCAAGGTACTGGCCGCTAGGGGCCCAACCTTTTGCACCCCTCGCTCTATGGAAGGCCTGGAGCAGTCATTGAACCCGTTGACGGGCTGACCTTAGAACTCTAGGGCCTCAATGGGCCGTGGGTGCGTTTTCAGCCCCATATCCCTCCTACCTAGGTGGTTAATGAAAGCGGAAGTCGTCCATGAGAACAGGAAGTCAAATGGAGATGCTCATAGGGTTGCTAAGAGTTCACTTTATTATTCAGTAGGTCGTCATGTTTGGTTGTTATCTACTCCAGATGGAGTTTGTACGGTTTTCGCTAATTCTTGAATAAAGGTGGCACTATGCTCAAAAAAAAACTAGATGGTTTCCGACCTGTTGGGGCAAAAACCGCTGCATCTTTCCGCCCTTGATATTGATTTTTTTTTCTTTTGTAACAATCACATCCCTTTCACCAACTCAAGGGAAGTTGGCTTGGTCGGGTCACATAGGAACATTTATACTAAAATGCAAACATGCAAGCCATCTTCATAAAAAATCTACGAAGTGATTCACCGCATCATCATAAGAAAGGTCTACAACAATTCAAGTATGCAAAAAATAAAATGTCATCCGTAGATGCTAGAACATCGACAACATTGAAGTGACTTGTTTGACAACATAAGTTTGACATCACTCGTCTGCATACCCAAACAAGGTAGCATCAGTGAAGCCCGCTTCAAAGCCACCTGTGGCAGGGTGCTTCATGTCTTTCATTCCTTGTTTCATTTATGCATAGCAATAACCTATTAAGAATAATGTTGGCAGATTGTATTATAATGCTGTATCCATTCGCATATACTTCAAGAGCTTATTCTTTTAGATAAAGAGTTGTTACCGTTTTCATTTGGTTCTAGGGGGCAACAAAAATAGTATTTCCTTCCAAAAATCTCTTTCACTTCAGCAAAGTATAATCTCACAGTCCAGCCAGCTGAATCAGGTGTTCTCATCTTAACTTTAAAGTTGTACGTAATGGTGGAAAACTTTGTTATAGTCCTCCACATTAAGGGTGTGTTTGGATCCAACTCCTAAAGTGCAAAAGTTCTAAACTTTGGTCTAAAAATGACTTTGG
>JAZFNS010020006.1:73400901-73411859 GCA_037127165.1 Alloteropsis angusta | reverse complement strand
ATCTTGGTTGGGCCGGCGACGGCATGGGGAGGGTCAAATTGAAAATCAAGAAGCTGGAGAACAGCAGCGGGAGACAGGTCACGTACTCGAAGCGGCGGTCGGGCATCCTCAAGAAGGCCAAGGAGCTCTCCATATTGTGCGATATCGAACTTATCCTCCTCATGTTCTCGCCCTCGGGGAAGCCCACCATTTGCATCGGCGAAAGGAGGTACCTAATTTATGACTTGTTGATGCTAATCTTGATCTTGTTAGGTTTCATGTGACATTTTGATGTTAAAAGTACGATTTTCGTGCCTAATTCTTGTGAACATGGGTCAATTTTTGGCTTGAATTTAGTTTTTTTGTTTGTAATGTTTTGTGACGAAACAAAGATAACCATGATAAGAAATGATGAATGTGTTTTTTTCCGTTCTTTGATTCTTTCCATGCTATGATGTCAAAGAAAAAAATCTTTATGTGGTATTGAGTTTCTTTTTGTTACAAGTGTCATTCTGTGTAACAAAATTTTTCATCGTTCTATTCAGATAGTGCTTGCAAAAGTAATTGAATTGTTTTTGTCTAAAAATAATCCATATAGCAGTTTGAATTATTAATCATGTTTTTGCATGTTGTCCTTGATACGTTACTCTGTTTGCAGCAATATTGAAGAAGTTATCGCGAAATATGCGCAGCTAACTCCTCAGGAAAGAGCTAAAAGGTAGTGTCCTACTGATCTTCTAGGTCTATGTGCTTGATGAAAATATACTAACTGGCAAATATTTCTTTCCACTCAATAGGAAATTGGAGAGCTTGGAAGTAAGTTGCATCGTCACAGCTAATAGCTTTGTCAACACAGTTATCCTTACCATAAGGCTTTTCAGAATGACCTGAATGATCTGCTTTTCTGTACGTTCTCGGAAGGCGCTAAAGAAGACTTTCAAGAAGCTAGACCATGATGTAAATATTCAGGACTTCTTAGGCTCTGGGTAATTCTTCCATTTTAAATATAGAAACCTCNGTAGTAGCAAAGATGCCTAATTGCAAAGATGGTTACTCATACTCTGTTTCTGAATATATTGCAGGGGTCANGACAGTCGAGGTAGAGCATAACGAATCGACTACTAGGAGAGCAAGTTCAGTAATTTCTTTCTTATTTTTACTGTTTCTAATGCTGTTGGATTCAACATTTGACAGGAGTTATCAAGCCATCTCGGTTCATTGCAGTGTCAAATGGCTGACGTCCAAAAACGTCTCAGGTGAATAGCATTAGCCCACTTAAGCAGCATCACATATTCTGTTCACTATCAGATAAATGCTATAAGAATGCAAATCTGCTGAAATCTTCCCATTCAGTGCTGGCTGTAATTTTTCTTTCATGGCACATGACCCTGTGAAGGGGACCTCTTTTTACTTAAATTGCATTTATGATAAAAATTCATTGTTGCCTATCAAAAAAAATAATGGCAAAAGATGAGATAAGTTTAACAGCAGGGCGATTTGTTCTTCAGTTATTGGGGTGATCCTGAGAAGGTTGAGAATATCGATCATATAAGAGCAATGGAGCAATCTCTCAAAGAATCTCTTAATCGCATCCGAATCCATAAGGTAGACATCCCTACTAACCTTCTAGTTAACTTCTTAATTTTGTTTTCAATTTACGATATCTGAAGCATAAATTTCAAGACAGGTATTGCCATTGTAAGAATAAGTTTCAGTGCTGTTAATATTGTCACTCAAAATAATTATAACTTTTATATTGACTTGGACCTCTCAGGAGAACTTCACAAAGCAACACCTGATCGGCCTGCAATGTGCTGCTGCTCAGGTAACAAGATTCAGCTTCAGGCCTACAATGCCAGGCCTGAATGCAAGAGGTTTTTCAGGTCCATATCTGAATTTTATCAGGTACCGATATCTGATAAAGATGTTGCTTCTTGCCATTTTTCAGTTCCAGGCCGACATGCAGTTGCCTCTAGGACTGACCGGTGACCCAGGCCCTTCGTCGTGGTTCCAAAGCGCCGGAGCTGATGGGCAGCAAACGATGATGCTACCAGACGACTCCAGCCTACTTCATCAGAGGTGAGCTCAATCCCAAACATGTGCATTGCTCTGAAACCTGACATGCTCTTATTAACTGAACTGTTGGCCCTGTTTAGTTCGGCAAGTTTCAGTCTGCAACTGCAAAAGTAACACATTAAAAAACGTGTTTCCTCTCACGTGACACACGCTTCCTAATTACTACTTTCGGCAACTTTCAGCTGCAACTTTCTTAACTAAACCCGGCCTAACTGACGAAACTCATCTCCTATCCACTGACGAACAAACTGTTTTTGGACACAGGGACATTGGTTGCTCGACGACCACGTCGCTGCAGAGCTACCCGGGCTACTTCAGCATGAGCAAGCAGTCGACCGACACCGGCGGTGGCAGCGAGCACGGGCAGCCGGCGGTACACCANACAGCCCGACTTCGGGCAGGCCGAGTGCCTGACGTCCCTGCATCTGGGCGCACAGTTCCCGTACACGCCCTTCGACACGAGCCTCTTCAGCGAAAGAATGTTCAGGCCGGATGCCATGGAGCTGCACGACGGCGGTGCAGGGATCGATTTCGGCGCCGGCCACTTTGACATGCCCAGGCCCGGCGACGAGGCGAGCTTCNCAAAACTGGGCGTCGGCGGCGTGCGGGGCGGCCATGTTCGACCACCATCCACAGCAGCAGCAGCACCACCAGCCACAACAGCAGTCATCTGCACAAGTGAGTTCCATGTCTGAGCTCATGCTAGTGGCCATACATAAGGGCAAACAGCTCTTTCAGTTTCAAAACTAATACCATCTCAATTCAGTCAAACTGTTAAATATTAAATAATTTATTTTCTTTTCTAATTAAGAAAATAGTGGTTACATTTACATATTGGTTTATCAAGCCTTGAAAACACCGATGACATGCTCTTTTCCATGCAATGGAGTTATGCAGCTGAAAGTCATACATTTTTATTCTGCATTTGTTCTATAAATTCCAGCCTCTTGTCTAGGACCATGACTTAATCTTTATGTGTCATCTCACCTCTGTCAAATCAGTAATTTCTTTTTCTTTTATATTTAGTGGTTAGATAAACGTAATGGCTTATCAAACTGTTAAGTAATTGGGGCTTCGTGTTCATACCTTACTCTGGAGTGTAGTTGTCATTTTGCACTCATTTCCTCATTTGTATGTGATCCAACAATTTAGCATCTTATTTAGGACCATGACTGAATCTCTGACCATCAGATTCCTGCAGCAACAACTCTAGCACCCGCCTCGTTTGATCATGCCATCGTTCAGCAAAATCCCTCTCAGCACCAGCAAGTCATGATCTGATGACCCTATGGCGACATCGGAGTCAATTTTGCTCCCTGAAAGATGTTATCGTACTCATTCCACTAAACCGATCAACAGCGCGAAATATGCGGGAGATATTGGTGTACAGGGAAATTGTGTGTAAAGTATATATTGATTGTAGACGATTCTTTCTTGTAAGTATGAGTTCATCGATTATGTAAACTACGGTATAGTTTGCCATAAAAGAATTGGGCACTTAGTTTCCAGACATTCATTCTCTGTGTAAAACCAAAAAAATGGCTAAAAAAAGAAATAGGACACAAGAAGTATGTTTTCTTGCATTGTCATATAATCGATGATCTATTGCCGGATGTACAAATCCTTGTAAGGTGGCTTTGGTGCATATTTCTTTTAAAATTAAAGCCACCTACTTTCTCCTATGTTAGTCTAAGTTTTCCTTTTATTAATGGATATTGCATATTGATGTGCATTTGTTGTAAGACAATGAACCCATCAAAATATTTTTGCTATTTCTATATTTATTTCCTTTTCATCTAATTCTTAGCATACCTGAATCTAGACAAAACTAATTGAAAACGTGCATCTAGAGCATACATCAACATTAATCTTATGTTACTTTTTTGGAAATGAAGCGTACGTCAAAGTTATCAAGTTCTGATTTTTTTGAGATACATAAATTTGAAAGAATTTAGCATAATTTTAGTATTGAAAGTTGCAGCCAAAATTGCATGCCGATGTCTAAAACATCACTCAATCATTTACGAAGGGGATAAAAAGAGATAAAACTTACAAACATACTTCTCTATCTCAGTTGTATGTACAATAGGGCCTTCCACCCTCTCCTTATAACTTCTGGATACTTATGTGACTTCTAGTCAATGGTGGAGAGGGAACATGTGAAAATATTATTATATTGCATTAGAGTTGGACGTAGAATATAGCTTCTAGAGCCTTCTGTCACTTGACATCTAAAGCATCTAGGTCATCTTAGATGGCGGGTTTTGGTGGTAAATGACAATGCCCTTCATGTACTAACATGTGTTTGTAGCTATCATTATATCCATGTTAGTGAAGCATGAAGGAAACTAAAGGAGGCCCCTCAATTTGAAGATCGACAGTGTTTCACAAAGACTAAGGATCTTTCTAGATCAAGAGTCATAAGAAGACGAAAGACTCTTGGTTTAGTACAGGGTTAATTCCTAAGCAAGTAGCTTGACCTACACTTGCCTTGGCTTGAGCATGATACACACAATCCCAAAAACCAACCAAAAACACCTCATATCCAACTCCTAGCAAGTTTGAATCAGGACCAAAGCTCTAAGTGTCTGAATTGGATGAGTTTTGAAGAAACTACTAGCGCCAGACAATCCGCCGATGAACGGCAGACATTCTAAGAAGTATACGGCGTGTGAAGACTTGGGGTCAACTCTCATGGCATCTAGTTCAAGCCATGGCTTAGTGCCGTTCAGCGGAAGCTTAGGGGCTTGTTATTCTTAGTGTTTGACGGCACGTGGACGGTCTCGGTGATTGGGGAGTTCGTGAAGATTATGGGAGCCCCAAGGACATCAAGCTTATACACGATGTGAAGCCCGTCATTCCGGAGATGGAAAATAGGTATTCATAGTGAGCACTTGATTTTAGTGGATCAGGGGGTCAATACTTCCAGTAGTGCTCCAATGTGAAGTAGAGGGGAGAGTTAACTCCTTGATACCACTAGAAAAATATGGCTGTCTCTTTACCTTCCTCATTTACATCCACGCACTTTGATCATGTTCTTTAGTTTTCTTGACATGTTGTTCCTTTCTACATGATTTAAGGACTCATTTTAGTGTTCTCTTTGTCTTCGGAGAACTATATGTTTGGGCAATTTTAGAATAGGTTAAGGACTTGTTTCTTTTAAAATTTAAAAATCTTAATGCACGACCCGCTGCCCCCCACCCCCCCTCCCCTCTTAGGCCATCCATCCTTACAACATCTAACGATCCTACATTCTAATTTGTCCAACAAAGTGTCACTATCTAAAAAAATGCAAAGTAGATTCTACAACAGAAAAAAAGACGACAATGTCCATTTGCCATAACAATCAAAACGCGCTTACTTAACTTAGATATTCCAGGCTATAGTCAATTTGAACAAAACTAATCAATCTATAATCTAATGCTACTTTTCTCCGCCCCCAAATAAAAGAGGATGTTACTTCTGCAGAATATTAACTGATGCCTTTTGGTGAGAACAGTGTACAAGTTCAAGTTCAGTTGGGTAACACTTCCTGCAACGTAACAGAAACATAATAGTATAGCTTCAACAACCTTTATGACACCAAGATATTCCTCCGAAGAGTACAAGAATAACACCATGATGAACAGCTCAAACATCATCACTAGCTCTTCTTAAACATATTTATCAGTTGTTCAGCAGCAGGTGGCAGATGAAGAAGCTTGCACAATTGGCAAACCTAACATGCCTTCCTTGGAGCGAAACATGCCAACAGGGCCAAGCTAATAATGTCCCCCAGAGAGGACAAAGGCAGCAATCAACGTCAGTCTAACAAACCCATTGCAACCAAATTATTTATACCAAGAAGCACCCTGGCTCTACATTCACAGCCAGCCTGTCAAATTACAACATAACATGTGATTGCTCTCAATCAGACTGATGCTCAAAGGGGGATGGAATATACACAGATAATTTAATCATGATGTTGATAATTTATAACCAAATGACAATAGTATGAAGCAACTGTTCTGCACTCAACACCTACCCAACAAAATTTCCTTCTTACAGATTGAATAAAGAAATGTAGCTGTACAAGCAAGCACCTAGCTGTCCACAACCCCACTTGATTCTTCCTCCTCAAGATCATCATGCAGCTTATAATCTGAGCCTCATGGGCATGAGAGGGGGAGCGGTATGATTCTTTGTTTTGTGATGCATTTATTGGGAAAGAATTGCGAAATGATGGTGATGGAGGCTCAATGTCACAGGATTGTACAAGGACTGGAACAAGAAATGGGAATACTCTATATGTGATTATGCTATTGCGATGGCACTGTATCTAGAAAGGGAGAAGCAGATGGAAGAACTTGAGGATGGATCGCTAAGCTCTATGCAAGGTTCAGGGAAGACCATTTCGGAGTACCCTGAAATGTTGGAACATGACCAGGAACTTGAAGCAGAATCTGCAGCCATCGTGAAATTGAGATTGGAAAGGCAGATAGCTGTAAATGGAGCGCCCTCAATTCCTGACAAAACTCCAGCAACTGAGATGTTTGTGCCGACCATATTCTTCATGGTGATTTGATTGATCACTGGGAGCTCAGACAGGTCAAAACTCTCATCTGGATGGCTTGAACAATTACCAGTGAACTCAATGCCAACATGGACATCTTCCATAATAACATCAGAGATGGCCACTTCCTCTATGTAACCCCCACGGCCTGGTGAGGTCTTGAAAGAAATACCTTTGTAGGAATCATGGATACGTAGGTCGTTAACATGAATATCTGATATTCCACCAGACATCTCACTGCCAAATGCAAGAGCAGCTCCAGAAGATGATAGCAGATTCACTCTGCTGATATGAATGTCTGAAGTGGGCCTTCCAAAGGAAATGCCATACTTGTCCCATCCACTTTTTAGTGAAATGGCATCATGGCTAACACTAACAGTGCTGTCTTCAATGCACACATTTGAACATGAATCTGGAGCAAGAATGAACAAATGGTGATATAAGTAAATACTGCCTGTCATGGCTGTCAAGTGCATAACAATGATGCAGTATGAATGTTTGGGGGACAAAACAACATAGAAATACATAACACTTGAAACCATATTTGGGGGATAGCCAAAGTTAGAATGTCATATGTATGAGGGATATAAGACTACTCATTTCAAGGCATGTGGATTCTTAAGTTATTTACCTACCTTTTAAGCACATACTCATCCAAGCTTTACATGCTAACAAGTACAGAGAACAAGAAGGACAAAGGGAAATAAGGTTTCTTCAGAATTAGGGGATTAATGCTACCAGCAAGAATGACTTTATATATCTATGCTATCTGAAAGAAAATGACATAAGCAATGCATCAAGACTTGGGAGTGGAATGGTACCTGGAACTATGCCATCAGTAAGTGGAGCATCCAATGAGGTCTCAATCGTCACACTGTGGACCTTGACATTACTAGAGGAAACAAATACAGTATGGATTAGTGCAGATGCAACAAACACATTCACTTAACAGACCTTACAAGCTAAGTTAATTGCATTGCACCTGCAGTACACTGGATGTATGCTCCAGGCTGGGGAATTCAAAAATGTCAAGTTTGAGATCACGATTTGATCGGAATGCAGAAACTCCACAAGATGAGGGCGACTGTGGTTCAGCTCATGCAAGTGCAGCCACTGCCACCATACTGATCCCTGGCCGTCGATAACTCCATTGTTCCCTGGAATAAGTTGATGAGACAAGCAAGGGTCATAACCAAAAAAAAAACATAACAAAACTTTGCAATCTGCACATAAGACAGAACAAAGCAGTTACCGGTTATGATAACATCGGTCAAGTTATATCCATTTATTAAGCTTCGATGTCTAGGACCAGGAAGGTCTAGACCTTGGCCATAAGATGGTAACGGTTCCACGATTGGCCATTGAGACGAGTCCTAGAATAAGAGGGGGAAAAAGAGATACTTAAGTCAGTAACTTTAATAATTAACAAATACATATGAGAGGAACATGGCATTCCTTTTTACATCCCAAAATAATGTGAAATGTCAGACCTCGTTACTACAGAGTTATGCGCGACAAAAAAGGGCCACACATTCAAGGAAATTATGAATAACGACAGAGAATGATCGCAATCTGCATTGCAGCACATTCTGCAACACACCTAGTCTTTTTTAGCACATTATTAATGAGGTAAGCTTGACTCAAACCATGCAAAAGGTAATTCTCTCTTCTTGGCGACCTCGCTCACAGCAACAGCTATCCTTCACCTTCCAAACACTCCATTCTTTGAGGAAAAGCAGAAAACCAACTCCAAGCCTCAGCCTGAACAAAACCTGAATCCTACTTATGATATCTGCAAAGGGTTTCTCCTTGCCGATTGAAGCAATAGCAAAAAAAGCATAAGCGCAAGAAAGATGGCGTCCAAATCCATGGCATGTGACTTCAGCTTACACATGTCAAAATCACTACTCCATAAGGTACATCCAACAACCATATCGAAACAAACTGAGATGATCAGATCGGCAATACCAATCCTAACCAATAACCATTCAGCCAATGCAGCTTGAAAAAGATAGGCATCCTCGCATACATGCAACCAGAACCAAAACGCAATTGTGCCCACACCTTGGCACTCCTGATGCCAACGCAAGCAGAATATCTGTAACTACTACTGCCTTAACAACCCGTGACAAGAAACGGAATTGAAAGCAAGCCAATGCCCCCATTGCCATTACCTCTGCGCCGATGATGACGGCGCCTTTCTCCAGGTAGAGGGTGAGGTGGCTGGTGAGGTTGAAGCTGCCGGTGAGCCAACGGCCCTTGGGCACGTACAGCTGCGCGCCGCCCTTGTCGGCGAAGGAGCGGACATAGAAGACGGCGTTCTGGAAGGGGACCGTGTTGAGGGTCTTGCCGTCCCCGACGGCGCCGAACTCGGTGATGGTGACGCTGTGCGGCCGCGACCCCGGCGGCGCCTGGTCCCGCAGCCGCCGCAATTCGCCGCGGGCCGAGCCGAGCGCGGCGGCGGCGGCCAGCGCCAATGCCAGGACAACCTGCAGAGAACGCCATTGCCATGGCGGCAGCACGAATCAGCAATCTACACTCATAAAACACGAATGGGAAGCTGAAATCTTTCGAATCAAATCTCCGAAACTCGGCTGGACCAAAACCACGGCGAGAACTCGCATCTCCATCCTCACAAGATCTCCTCGCGGGCGATCAGGGGAGCGACAGAAGGGCCCGCCATTCCCTGACCAAGATCCCGAAATCCGGCACGGATCACACGGGATGCCGGCCGCTGGACGGCCACAGCGAAATCACGAACCCCACGCGCATAAGGCAGCGAACGAGAATCCAAGAGCCGCCCATTCAGGAGCGAGCAAAGAAAAGCGCGGCCTTTAATGGCGGAACAAGAAGAAGAACAAAAATCCAGAACAACAACGGGGAGGAAAAAAAAACATCTCAAGAAACGATTCAATTCCATTCCAATTAGAGGACGACGTACTTACTACTAGGCCCTTCATGGGTCCGTCTCCCTCCCCTCCTCGCCTTCGCCGCCGCCGCCGCCGGAGAGGGAGAGGGAGAGGGAGGCGAAGCAGCGGCGATCCGAACCGCCGCCGGAGAACGCCACGGGTGGCAGACAAACAAACAAAACCCTGGAAAAATGCCACCTTTCCTCGGAATTTGTTGGGATTGCAGCGGAAAAGGCGGGAGGGGGCAGAGGAACAGCCGCCGGCGCCGCCGCTGCAGCAGCGAAGGGGAGGAGACGCTGCAGCGAGCGCCTGCGGCGGCAGGGGAGGAGGGGAGGGGATGTGTTTACAGGGGAGAGCAGCTGCTGTACTAGTAGAGAGCAGAGAGTAGGAGCAGTAACAATACTCCTCTGCTTTGGGTCAAGAAGTCTCTGTACCTTCTTCTCTTCTTATTCTCCAATTGTTGTGTGATTGATTATAAAAGTGGAAAGGATTTAAAATGGGAATCAAAATTGGAAGGATGTGAAGAGGGGGGAACAAAGTTGTCTTGGAATGAGTTGGCATTTTTAGTTTTTGTGTTTTTTTGTTTGAAGAAAATGAGTTGGTATTTTTTTTCCACCAAGAGGATAGGGATTCAAGGAAAAGAGGAATTCAAATTGGATTTAGAGATGGAAAGAGATAAATGGGGGGACTTTTTTGTTTCCTTTTATTTTGTTGGTGTAGTAGTTGTGTTGTTTTTCGCGTGTGGTGAGTTGGCACTTGGCAGTGGCACCGATATGAGAGCTGTGTTGATCTGGGGATGAGAGAAAGACAAAAAAAAATTGAATTGAGAAATCTAGGTAACAATTTCGCGAGGTGTTCCATTTGCACCTTGAGCACGCTAGATTTGAGAAAAAAAATCATTTTTCTGATTGCTATTATTTTGGGGAAAAATAAAAATTAGTCATGCTTTGGGGCCTTTTTCAGTGAATTATCATGCTTTTCATAGATGTTTAAACACAGAAACTTGTGAAATGACAGCTTTGTTTATGATTTCTACATCAATTATTTGTCAGTGATAAACGTCCCGTGGGGCATATAAATAACTTTTCAGATTATGAATGCATGATTTGTCATTTAATCTTAAGTAGGCTTAAACTTGGCCGCTACTTTAGCTACAATATTATTATTGTTGTCACTCGAAGTTCAGGGGGGATTGTAATTTTTTCGAGATGGAAACCTAATGCAGACACAGCGAAGAAGGAGCCACAAGGCAGCTGGGGAAATCATGATGACAGGTGGGGCTGGGGTCTTTCCGTGGGGCCCATCTACTGCATCTGAGGATGGGACCCCTCCAATTCCTTCCTCGGATGCCTTTGGAGTTTGGTGTGCCNACTCAATGTTTAACCAACATTTTTTTAGCATTATGTTCAGAATGTACAACACATCCATACACTCTCAAGTAC
>JAZFNS010020006.1:73099530-73114175 GCA_037127165.1 Alloteropsis angusta | reverse complement strand
ATCTCCCCATCAAATTGAAAGAAACTTGGACCGGATCTGGACGCAACCCAGCCCCCGCGTCGCTCCGCCACGGGGCGACTCGGGCGGCCGCCCAAGCACCGCGCCGCCGCTCCCTGCCCTCTCCCCCACGGCTTCGCCTCCGCAAGAGCATGTCGCTGGGAGCCCAGAGGAAGGCAGCGGCGGGGTCTTTTTTCTGCTGATCGCTCGGCATGGAGTCTTCAAACGACGGAGGTTGCGTCGACATCTGACGATGGCGGGGCTCCTATGGAGCTCGGATCCGGGGCCCTCGGGTGCGGATCCGGCACCTCCGCGAGCGGATCCGACGCTCCTCCAGCTGGGGTGTCTCTGCTGCTCCGTTGGGTCGGCCACGGGATCTGCACGGGAATCGACCGAATCTGGACGCTGAACAGCGGCGACCTGCGAGGAGCCGGCAGCCATGGGCGCGACGGAGGACCTTTCTCCCGGGCATGCCTGGCAGCTGGATTAGCTCCGAGGAGGCCAGGACTGCGCTGTGGTGTTCCGGATTTGCGCCCTACGGGCTCGCTTTGGCCGGTTCCGTTGTGGATGCTTCGGCCTCATTGCTGGCCAGGTGGGCGGCGGCGGCGGGCAGCCGGGCTGCGGTGGCGTCCGCCCCTAGCTCCGGCTGCGACTTGATCGAATAGGCTACACCAGTGTGCGCAGGCCTTGGCAGTGGCGGCACCTTCGGCCTGCTGCAGCGATAGGCGTGGCTAGGCTATGACTTTCGGCAGCGGCGTCCTCGGTGGCGGCCGCGTCCCCAACCTACACGAGTTCACTTGATGTCGGATCCGACGGTCCCTCGGTCGCCGACGAGGGAGGGGTGCCTCGTGCCGGCGACGACCATTGTGCATTGCTCGCCTTCTAGGGTGGCGGCAGGGCTGCAGCATGGCCTATGGCCACGAGTGGTTGACGATGGATGGTTGAGGTGAAGGCGATAATGATGTCTTGCAGGAATTCCAGGCGAAAGCACTACCCGGCCTTTGTGTCGGTGTCAACAATGGCGGAGTTGTTCAGGCGTCGCTCCCTTCTGTAGGCATTGTTGTGGGGTTTCTGCAAAGTTCAGTGGTTCTCCGGAAGAAAGTTCAACTCCGGCTTGCCGGAGTGGCGGCGACGGCGTGCTCAACATCTTGTCCTTCTTGGAGGTGTCGCTTTGGAGGTCCTTTGAATCAACACTCATTATTCAGGTGGAGTTCGTTTAGGTGCTTCCAAGCCAACAACATGTGGCGAGCAAAAAAAGACAACGCAAGTTTCTAAGACAACCGAAGATTGAAACATGAACGGAGAAGAAGATCGGAGCTTAGTCTTTAGTTTTCTTTCTTAGTTTTATAACTTTCTTTATTCTGCTCTTGAGTCCCTCATTTTGAGGATCTGGAGTCTAAGAACTCTTGTAAGACTGTAAAACTGTTGTGTACACCATTTTGGATGGTGTAGAGGCTGGGACTTTTGTTCCATTATAAAAAAAAACAAAGCCTAGCGCTTGTCTGCTAGCTAGGCTATGCATCTTGCACATGTAATCCCTTGTTCTTATTTATATAGTACCGGCATTTGCATGAGACATTCAAAAAAGGATTGGTTCATTCTCCCGCCCGACTGTCGTCCCCTGCTGCCATTGTCGCGATCATCGCCAACCCCGTACTTCCTAGCTAGCGCGGAAAAACGGAATATACACCATGTCTCTGGTGCGCGATCAATCCTGGCCCTCCATCCTGTCTCAAATCTCGTGTGTTTTTGTCTTATTTATCGTATTTCTCATGTATACAGATTTTTCCTCCTCCGGCATTATACCCTGTTGAGGGGCGGGGCTGTTGGACAGGACATAAAAATGCGGCGATGTGACATAAAGTTCTCGAGGGCCGGAAAAGGTTCTTATTTTTTGAACCCGCTTGTCAAGTACTGACATGGGGTTGGAAAAAATCTCTGATAGCCCCAGCACTGAAACGACCAAAATTATAATCAATACTATCCGAACATTGAAACATGATAAAAAAGTATCATTTCAAAACGAAGGGAATGATTACAAACTGTATAAATAATAAATCAATTGTATTCACTTATTTCTTTCTGAACTGTTCATTGATACTGATTTGTTCAGATCGAAGCAGTGCTCATTTTGGTTATCCTGAACAGCACCGCAATTTCTGGAACGGTAAAACCATTCGTAATCAAAGAAAACAATCAATAGAATGAACTGCAAAAATCGGATTCATAGAACAAGAAATCGATTTGAAACAGAGTAAACACCAGACCTTTGCAGATTCTCCTTGTTAACAAACTGGAACGAAGCAGTTTCTTCTTGGAGAAATGTACCAAATAACCACACTGCAGCTCAACCGCATTTCCCCCAACACCAACATTCAAATCTTGAACCATAGATTCATGTTCCGCCGAATATAGACCAACTAAACAAACGGAAACAACCAAAAAGATCAAAGATTCAGTGGCGCTAAATCGAGCGAGTCAAGCGAATGCCAAAAGGATTACCTCCTCCGGAAGTGAGCTCTCGCCCCATATCTGTACCACCTTTGCTCAACATCTCTACACTTTTAGACGCCGTCTGCCTTGGTACAGATGGACGCGCCGCTGCCGGAACCGCTCCTTCTTCACTCCCCCGATAATGGTGTACCTTAAGGCTGTACCTTGTGTCTTCGGTCGGAAGCCACAGAAGAGAGAGGAAGAGCGTACCCCGAGTTTCGAAATTTGAATCGCTTGGACAGGTTGCTGTCTGAATTTTTTAAGCAAAAGTATGGAGAGGAGCAGATTCCCACGTAATATATACATACGGTATACATACTACTGACCCATACCTGCAGGCCACATGGGAAGTGGAGAATGCTGGCTCATATCCATAGGTACCCTAAGAGCAAGTATTATGGGCCGCGTTCAGCCGGTGAAATCCAACGTGTAGGTGAGAGAAATTAGGAGAGATAGGGAAGCCAGCGACTGCCCAGACGCCCGCTTTTTGCCGGCGAAAGCACTGTTTGTCTCGTTTGTCCACTTGAGTCCATCCACGTTGCAGCTAAGAATTAATATTTTGTGGGCTCTGCCAACGTGGAGAGCCTTACCGCCGGCTCACCGGCGTAACCAGTAGCCATGCTCTAATAGAGGGTTCAGATTGATGGTACCCATCCTCCATGCTCTATATAATCTTCATCCTCCATGCTCTATATAAAAGCTAGCGCGATCCGTGGCCATCTGAGCCGTGTCAAGCAAGCAGCCGCACACTTGGCATCAGACATGGCGTCATCTTCCTGCACCACGGCAGTTAGCCTATTGCCTGCGTGACCACACAGCTAGCGATGGTGGTGGGACCCTCTGCACTGTCAAGTGCCTGGTAGAAGGCTGGCTGCTTACTATATGACACGCCATCCATTGCTCTCTGTTTTGTTAATGGCCTCTTTTAGTTTTCTAGCATCGCATTGCTAGAACGGAATCTTTATTGCATGGAGTACTAAATACAGTCTATTTGCAAAACTTCTTTAGGCACGAGCGTAACTTTTCGAGACGAATCTAATGAGCCTAATTAATCGATGATTGGCTACANNNNACTGTCAAAGGCCTCATTAGATTCTTCAGGGTTTCTAGTGCGGAGGTTCTGGAGTTAGTTTTGTAAAATACCTTTATTTAACACCTTTAATTCGTGGTCAAAGTTGTGTTGGATAACCAAACGGGGCCAATATATATGTATATGGATTCATGTCAGTGTATCATAGTTCATTCAACTACTGACAAGTACTATCAGTTATGTGCAGTTCTCCAAGTGACAAGTAACCTGGTAGACAAAACAGGGGGGCTGGCATCTCATGAGGCCATGATAAGGACCAGATCACTCTGAAAGTCTGAATCATCTCAGCGGGCATTTCAGTGGTTCTAGCTCCTCTCATGGTTGCTGTTCTTCATCAGCTGGTGGTCCTCTTGTTTCCTCTCTTACCATACAATTTTGTTGTCAGATGGAAGCTTTTTTTTTTGCTTATTCTTACAAACCCAATTAGGACCAAATTTAATCCACTCATGTAATAGGATGCATAGCAAAGCATGGAACAGATGATGATTAACACCTCATCTCTTTTAGGTGACTTTACTAAAAATCCATCCTAATCTTGTGAGGTGAACTGAGATTGTCTCCTCTCCACTTGAACCTCTTACCCCTTAAATAACAGACATCATGTCATTTTATCTCCATCTAGCTAGTGTGTTCAAATCTGAAGTGGTATCTGGCTTATCACTTCCATGAGATATTGAAGATAAACAATACAAACCAATGTCAACAGATTCTTCACCACTCAGAGAAAACGGCGAAAGATGGATCGCTGACCACACTCTTCAAAATATTTCTGATCTACATACCAAATTTTATTTCTCACTCTCCAAAATTGTCAGTTCCGAATCAAATATGAAAATAATTTGCATCAGCAACATCATTTTGTGGTGACAACATCTAATCGAATAGTAGGATTTCAGTCATTTGTAAAGCTATAGTAGGGGCGGATGGCCTATCAATCCAGATTTTTATTTTAATGGATTCTTTTCTATCACTTTTTCTCATTTATTGTGTACACCATCAGCTTGCCTCTAGGACAAGAATTTTATTTTATGAACTTCTTCTCTCATTTTTTTCTAAATCAGCTTATTGTCATTTATGACTTAATTAATCAACAACTTGCAACATCTCCTTAAAAAAGATAAAAAAGTCAAGAACTCGATACAAATTAAAATCAAGTGTTTTCAAACTAATCCAGACTGATTCGAGTAGTTATACCAGACATTTGGCTAATATATAGATGCTTCTTTTTCTCCTCATATGAAAGATGTGTCCTAACAAATTTAACATTTTATAAATCCATTTTCCACAAGACCACAGAACATATGAGTCACAGAACTATATTTCCAACTACTAGGCCAACAATATTGTTGATTGCAATTAATAGAACTAATCAGGAATGGCTTGCTTGATCATGGAGCTGTCTGATTAAACAAGCATATAGAGAAGCTTCTATAGCCATGCCAATCAGTTTGTGTGCATGAAACTGTGTCTGTTCCGAGAATAGTTCAGAACAACTCCTATGCCAGATTTCTCATGAAAGCTTTCATGCAAATTGCGCCATGATAGTATAATCAGTTTCCCTGCTCATTAATATCCCCTGTTTAGTAATACCCACTCTTGATTTTTGCCAAAAACAAAACATCAAAACTTGTGAACCATGTAGTTGCTGCACCAAAACAACTCATATGTTGAGAACTGCAGTACTGCACTTGCTCAAATCTTAATTGACTAAACCATGTGCATTTGTATCAGGTAGTCTTGAAATTACTTTTTGTCCTTAAGTTTTAGATACTTTCGTTGTTGCTATCTTAATTTATCCGAATTCAGACGTGTATAACTCCCTCATCTTTGTTACTGTTATGTGGTAACTGCAGTGGCCCTCTTATTCTCTCTCATCATGCAAGCAATTATGTTTTACAAAATTGAAACTGTTTCTGCTCGAGATTATTATCCCAAATGCTCTTTTAGAAACTTGAAATTCTGATAAGACATGTTCACATCTTCTGCATGGGACCAAAGCAAGTCATAAATGATTGATTCCTCAGCTCTTTCAGATGTGTAACTAAAACTCATCACAACTACATGAGGTGAGCCCAATATCTCTCAGCCAATTCGAGCACTACAAAACATCTCGTTCTCATTGTTCCAAATAAAAAAATATGACAGCTACAGATGTTAGAGCTTTACAAATCAGGCCAAATTACAACACTGACATCATTTGCAGCTATCATACTATGCACATTGGATGTGATGGAAATGCACTGGTATTATTTTTCCTTTTCAACACAAACCAATAATCTATTTACAACATTTTGGTCCGTATCTTATGCCACACATTTGAACACCTAATCTACAACAGTTTGATTTGTATCTTTCTGTGCTCATAATTCCTCCAATTGATTCTTTCACACAATGTTGATTTCCTCTACGTATGCCATTTTTAATTCTCTGAAACAACTGGTACTGAAAACGCCAATGGTAAAGATGTACTTAAAGGCTCCTTCACGCAGTGAAGTTAACAATTCTAGTATAAAAACTTGGCTCCAATCCTGTCCTCCTTATACAATCACTGGTGTGACCTATGCCTGATGCATTTATCAGCAATCGACAAAGACCATATAACTTACATAAGCCTCAATATTACATGGTGTGTGATTATTAAAGTAGCATGTCACAATTAAGATTCAAGAATTATGCAACTGTTCTTTACTTGTGGCACAATCACTTCCAATATACTATACTAGCTACATACAGATTTCTGCCTTACATAACCATTACATAGATCAAACACCTATATCTATAATCCCTATTTCAAGGACCCTTTCATCGCCATAAGCGATTTCTGTGTGGATATGAAAACCAACAGTAACAAATATAAAAAAACAAAAAAGGTGAAAATTCACTACCTTTACTTTTTGGCCTATATTATTCCAGAAACTCTTAAAGAGGAAAATACAACAAAAATGACCCAAAGGATCATGAAGTACACCGATGTAAACCAAGCCCACAGCCTAGGGCCCCCAAGCTCAGCACCGATTACGATGCGACGGAGAACCAAAACCGTGATACAGCCAAACGAAGTCGCAAAGAATACTAGAAGGGAGAAGCTAAGGCCAGCAGCATTGTCTATATACAATGGTTCCTTATAAACAAAGAAGTTGTACACTGTGTCAATCAACCACGGAACGCCAATACCAACATATATGTTCACAGAGTTGCTGCAACAAGGGAATTTGGTAAGTTTATTCAGCTCCAGTTTGAGGAAATGAATGCGATGAGAGAAAAAATGTGCAGAAATGAACCTGCAAGTGATGTTGGCAATTGCAGAGTCTGCTGTTACTTGACGCTCAGCAGCTATCTTGCTCGCAACTAGATCTGGCCATGAGGTTCCAGCAGCTAGTGCTGTGAATGCTATAACATACGGACTTACTCCTGCTCAAAACGGAATATTGTCATCACACGTTCAGGTATATCTTGGTGAGCATATTGAACATAAACCTTATGCAGGAGTATATTCTAACCTGTGACACAGCTTATCTGATCTGTAAGCTTAGTAACACCATAAGCAATACCACTTATGAAGGTCAGTGAGCATATAAAAGCAATCCAGCCATGTGCAATGTGATATGGGGGCACAAAAGCAAACAAAAATTTCCAAGGTGCAATGATCAAGTTCCAAAATATTCTGGTGAATCTCAGGAAGAAAGAGTCCATCTTCCTTGACTCAGGGCTCTCCAACTGCATAAATTGACAAAATTAATTATTATTTTACCATTGGTTCACTTAAGGCTGAAAAAATGACTAATGTTAATTTTAAGGCTCACCAACTGCATGTGTTGACAAATCAATTACTCTTGTTACCGTGGCTCACTTGTTAATGCTAGTTAATGTTCTAGTGGCTATATGCCTATATGGGAAAGGGCATACATAAAACTGATTCCAGTAAAAATGTGTTTGTGGAAAACAAATTTGTCCCAGCAGCACCAAGAAATAAGTTTCTCGGTTAAATGTAAATAAAAGGCTAGAGCATATTTCCCAATCCTTGTACCATATTAGTTATGTTGGCCAGCATATTAACAGTTTAGTCACTTTCATCCAATAAATGAAATAAATGTTCTAAACGTCTACAAAGTTCTAGCCATTTCTACTAGTTCTAGCCAGAAGCAAATTATAGATGACAAGCTATGGAACACCATAAACAGGCAAAAAGAGTGAACTAAATTACCGTCACAGCGTCAACAAATTGTTGCCGCCAAATAGAAGGCCACCGCATATCCCCTTGCGTGTTCTTTACAAATTGGTCCATTGTAGACGATCCTTCTGCGTCTGGAACTTTACTATACTCTACAGATGTACCAAACATAGAAATAATTACCTTTAGAACAACAACCAGTATTTAAAGATGAACAATGAGAAGAAACATCCATGGATAGAGAACCTGCATAAACCACAGTTATCATAATGTTTCCCCTGAAAACAAAGGTAACTCGAGTTCCCTCGTGGGGCATATTCTGAGAAATATTGTAATGAATGCCATAATATTACCACAACTGCCAGGATGCTAATTCACCCAAAAACTTTGTAATTCCAAAAGGAACACAGATCAATCTAGAACAATTTATACAAGACAAAGTAGCATTTCAATAAATGCTTAATTTATCCATTATATTCGAGTAAACAAGAAAAACAGAATATCACATCAATGTCTACATGTACTTAATCAATCCATTGCTGGTTGAATTAAGAGATGCACTACCATCTATCATTCAGTGGTTTGTAAGGGTATCTATCCATTTCTTTCTTCTTAATACAAAGATACACAGTGTACCTGAAAAAAAAAGAAACCAGAAAACACATACCTTGATTATCGTAGGTATGCACCGAGAATATGTCTACAATGTCATCATTCTGGACAGTTATAGGGAGTGTCTCATTAATATCATCAATGCTATCATAATCAACCAAATCATCTTCTGGAGGAACCCAATCTTCAGGCCTCTCACCNTGAATAAAAAGCATAAGCTATGTACACTATGGGATAAGTTAGCAAATGAAAAGGTATTCTGGAATTAGGATCGTACAAAGGGATCGACACATATGGCCACCGCTTGTCCTGTGCATATGCATGAAGCAGAAGCAACCCATACTGCAAGACAGTCAGCAAGGCCTCCCAGAGGGTGATCACTTTAGGTGTCCACACCTGCCAGTGCAAAATACTCATTGGTACCAAATATACTTGCATTGCTGTTGCAGAAGTATTTAAAGACGAATATTTTGAACTTTGGCTGAAAATATCTCTGGATAGTTAACCAAACATCAGAAAAGATGTCTGAATTCGTTGTAGCTTTCATAGTGTTATGTTCTTACTAGGATTTGTAATAGAGATTGGTGGTCAAATACTCAAAAATATATTTTGAAGAAGCGTCAATGTCCAGTTGTAACCAAGCTGTATGTTGTATGGCTTACCTCTAAGATAATATACAACCAGATGTATGCCCAGAAAGACCAGACAAGCTCAACCAACCAAACACCCAAATCCGAGATCTTTTTCTTAGAGCCAGCCCTTGGCATAACCACACAGACAGCATGTATGGGAAACAGATCAAACGCAGCAGAGCCCACAAGGGTTCCTGGACCCAAGCCTGCAAAAATTACGGATACCCAATCAGCTACTGTGTTTTACTTGAATATCACAATACAAAGGTCCACAACATTTAATTAATCAATATACCTCCTGCTGTCAGTTGACCCAGATTACGGATCGCATCGATGGTGGCCAGCGAGATCTGAGGAAAGCTGGTACCAAAGGCAAGGAGAGCAATGTCAGCGATGGTGTAGTTCCACACCTTCTCATGCTTCACGACAGGCTCTTTCGTGTGCGGGTCTATGCTGACCACCTCCCGGGAGTGCTTCATGATCTGCTCCATGGACTTGAAGAACCGGGCGGTGATCGTGGACAGTCCAATGAAGCAGTATGCGAGAGCAACCGTGTAGAGGGAGGCGCGGACGCCGCTCGAGAGCAGGGTCTCTCCATGGAACAGCAGGTAGGTGTCACTTCCACACGAAGATGGAGGAGCAGAGCTCACCATCATTATGTTGGACATCAGAGCTAGAGCAAAAGTTTCTACCCAGCTAGTTCCTGTTGGAAAAAAAAAACATGACATGGATTTTCCATCAGCGATATCGTGAGCAATGAGCAGCAGCACACGCGGCATATGACCGTGGCGAAATTAAATTTGCAGATTCCGTTGAGGACATGGTAAAGAAGAGGAGGGGGGCAAGAACCAAGAACGCACCAGTTGTTCACTCGGCGGCGGGATCCCCAGGAACCACGGCGGCGCGGCCCCCGTTGGTCTGCTTCAGTGTCCAATCCAGCCCGTGCGCCGCGCAGACGCTGCAGGTTGGAGGGAGAAAGGGGATCACGATTTCAATTTATTTTATTTTATTTCTCGTCGGCGAAGTGGGGACAAAATCGAAGAGGCGCAAGGACGGACAGCAGATTGAGTGAGAGTGCGAATCTGTATATGCCACCGGAAGAAAAATCGCATTTTTATATGCATGGGAGATCCTTCCCAACTTTTCTATGATCGGAAAAAGAAAAGGCGACGAATCGCTTCCAAGAATTTTGGAAGCAGATTTAAATAAAAAAGAAAAACGCACCAAACCGGAGAAGCACCAAACGAACCACACGGCGGCGGCGGGAGAGGAATGTGCGGGCGGCTTACCAGCTGCCACCGCCCAGCGGCGGCGAGCGGGAGGGAGGGAGGATGCCTCGCCGGAGCTGGGACGGCGATGTGGGCCCGGCGTCGCAGCGGCGCGCGAGGACGGCACCGGCCCGGAGCAGGGGGAGGGGAGGGGAGGCCGGGGAGTCGGGGACCGGGGCTCTGCTGCGCTGTGCCTCCGAATTGCAGAAATTCCGTTGCAAACTTGCAACCGTTTCGGTAGTAGTGACGAGAGCTTGGTTGGATTTTGGCTACTGTATTTCAGCATTGGGAAGCCGAGATTGTCCCGAAATGATGGTGATTTGTGGGTTAATTCGAGTCGCTATCAAAGTGCAAAATGATGGGACTATGGGGGGATGGAACTGGAAGCTGCCAGCAAGGGTTGCAAGAAGGTCTATTGGATTCACACCATTTGTTGGAAGATTGGGTACGTGGAAACGAATTTTGGACTCTCTCCTTTCTTCTGTATTCAAGGCTGCGTTTAGTTCGAAAAGTTGCACGTGAAAATGTTATTGAAAAACGTGTCATGAGAAAGAACTAGTTTTTCAATATGTTACTTTTGTAGTTGTATGTTGAAATTTGCCGAACTAAACATAGCCTAAAGAAGGGTATAGATTGTATGTGAAATTAGGTTGTGTTTCGTTTGGAACGTTGCAGCTGAAAATTGTCATTAGAAACGTGTAATGTGAGAGGAAACACATTTTTCTTGCGTTCTTTTGTAGGTTAAAATTTGCCAACTAAACACATCCTAATTTTCTTCTATAACCAAAGGACACAAAATGCATGGAAATCAGCTGATGGCATCTAGTACATGTTTTTGGCCTTGCAAATGCAGACTGCAAACTTAAACATCAGGAAAACAAAAAAAAAAGGCCTATCGAGCTGAGTCAGAAAAGAGCGGGAGACGTCACTCTCAGCTCGTTGCGTAGACCCCACCACGGACTTCTCTTGGCTATCAACAGCCCAAACGACGTGGAAGAATGCACACCAAAAATGTGTCCCAGGCGCACATTTGGATTAAGCTGGGCCATTGCAATATGGTAACGTGAGATTTATGCATGGTGAGGGTGGTATGTACGTACGTTCCAATCGGAGGAACTGTCATTTCAGCCTTCGATTATTGCAGTGGAAAAACTCATTTTCAGCCTTCGATTATCAGCCTCAGAGCAAGGCTAATAATACAGCCCGCTGCCGGTTGTATGGATGGTTGCATCCTATCTCTCAGCCTATCCATATAGTGGTTAAACCTTCTCTATTATTAATGTCATGGGACACTAGTCACTCTAACAAATTTTCTTGGTTCTTGTGCCCAAACGGGCTATAAGCTTACAGCCTGCTTCTCCTCTCTCTCCTCCCTTCTCTCCTCCACCTCAACATTCAGTCTTCTTGCAGCTCTCTATTATACTTGCTCTCATGTTGCAAAATTTGTATGCATTAGAAACCATGCTCTCTCTCAATGCACGGTTCGCAATACATAAAATTTTTGCATAGTGAGAGAACTAAACAAATTTATTTAAAAAAAAGAGAGAACTAAACACATCTACAATGGTACCAGCAGGATGCTGGAGTTCATTGCATTTTACGCAGTTTGTGTGTGTGGAAAAACAATGTCGCTCCCTCCATACCAAATTACTTGTCAATCATTGTTGAGTTTTCTCATGACGTTTAACCATTCAGCTTATTAAAAAAATAATACATAAAAAATAAATAATATTTCTTTGATGATAAATTAAATAAAAAATAAATGATATTGATATGTTTTTTGAATAAAACGAATAGTCAAATACTACAGGAGTCAATGCTTCGAATGGTCAATATTCACAAATAAAATGAATGGTATTGACATGATTTACGGAATTAACTGGGCCACTTTCTTTACCGCCGAACTGAGGGTGTTGGCATCAGCAACAGTGACTTGCAATAATTCACATAGTGCATGGAGGCGTACGTGTGTGATGAACTGATGACTTTGCGTATGTTCTGTCAAAACCACTTGCTTTTTCGTTTACGTCCACAAGGTGGCCCGTGTCACATCCTCGTGCAGTGGTGTGGAACTCATGCCTCTATATTTTTTGGAGGGTTTCCCTTTCTAAATCTGGTGAATGACGAAACAGCATCAAGAGATAATAGTATTGTGGTAACACAGAACAGGTCAGACACGAAAAAAAGAGTCGGTTTTATAAACGTATGGGAAGAAGGGCTTTTGTTGAGTTTCTGCTTGTACTGAATTTGGAATTGGATATGCAGCACCTTGGGTCATCATCACGCCCTACAGTACAGGCTACATGAGACTCCCGAAATGGTGGTTATTGGTGAGGGTAATACAAGATTAGTTTATGCGTGAGAGTCCCGACAGACTCACAAAATCTTTTTCTTTTTTTACACCATGTAAGCTTGGTAAATTATGTCAAATTAACTCTAACCTTAATAGGACAACTCTGGCATCCAGGCCCCACATAAAAAAATCAATTAATTAAACATTGCTCAACATGTTTGGGGATGAAAACTTAACAAGAAAAGGTGACGAGTTGCTCCCAAAATAGGCCTATTAATAGGGACAGCAAAAAAAAAAAAACATAGAAGCAGAGCATCGAGCCAGCCCATACAAGAGAAGAGGACGCAGAGGAGGAAAGGACGGGCGGCGTACCAGCAGCTACCGCTCTACTCAGAGGCGGCGAGCAGAGGAAGGATGCCTCGCCGGAGTTGTTCGTTGTGCTGTGCCTCGCCGGAAGGTTGCAAATGCAGTGTGGAAGTGGTCACGAAAGAATGCTTTGGCTTTTGCAGCATGCTGTGTTCAGACGCTCGCGTCAATTTTTTTTTGTCTCCAAAGAATCTTTCTTGCATGGAGTACTAAATAAAATTTATTTGTAAAACTTTTTCATGGATGAGCGTAACTTTTCGAGACGAATCTAATGAGCCTAATTAATCTATAATTTGCTACANGGTCAAAGGTCTCATTAGATTCATCTCGCAAATTTACCAAAAGCTGTGGAGGTAGTTTTATAAACTGACTTTATTTAATTAGGGGTCAAAGGAGGGTGAAAATTTTTTCACCTTCCATCTGAACACTTGCATATGGATCAACGTGATGGAGTCGTCGCTGTCAATCCAAGGAATCTGACAAAAGTGCATTGGACTTTGGGAGCGGCTAGAAGCAACCAGCAAGGCAGCAAAGGATCTTTAATTCTTTATTTTAAGTCTATGTATATTGGTTTCACACCCTTTTTGTGAGGGAGGGAGGGAGGGAGATAACCGGATAGGTGATGTTGAATTGCATTTTTGGTCTTTCTCTTTTTCACTAACCAAAACGAGCTTAAACTGTGTGTGAAATTAATTTCCTCTTTTACCACAAATGGTTTTAGTCTAAGAAAAATGTGTCTTACCCAATCCTCATGACAGTTCTTGTCAAGTATTTCCTCCGTTCTAAATTGTAAGTCATTTCAAGATTTTTGGAGAGTCAAGCTATTTTAAGTTTAACCAAAATTATAGAGAGAACTATGAAGATTTATTGCATCAAACAAATTTACTGTGAGAATATATATTATCAAGAATCTAATAATATTTATTTATTATGATAAGTGTTTGCACTTTATTGTAAAAACTTGATCAAATTTTAGGTGGTTTGACTTCCAAGAAAGTTGGAATTACTTGCAATTTGGAATGGAGGGAGTATAAACCATTCATTTAGAAATGCAAATGTGTACCAGTGCAAGAAAATTTACTAGTACATCTAAATCTCATGGCTTCTTAACTATATAAGCAAACATATTGGAAACCCATCACGATGCAAACTCACCGAAGAACACAACATCATTGTCACCAGTACCACATCATGTGTATGTACACTCCTGACTTCTCTTGGCTCTGAACTGCCGATCCGACGTGGAACAACACACACCAATTAAATGCTAGCTGAGGTGTCCATGTCAGCGGAACAATTGCCCACATACTGCCATGCAACATGAAATCGAAATGCTAGCTGGACCATTTCAAATTTGTGCTCCCAACAGTGACTCGATCACAATAATGCATTTTCATTATCTATGGACCAACAGCATGCGTGTGACTTTGTGTGGGTGGATGTACCGACAACCACTTGTTTAAACCCACAAGCTAAGCCACGTGGTAGGCTGTCCGGGTCCTTCGTAGCGCGTCAGGTGCTGGCGTGGAACTCGTGTACTCCCTCCGTCCAATTTTAAGGGCACTTTTACAATTTGAAGTAACAACTTAGTATTAGTGTGAAATGACAATATTACCCCTTGCAGCAGTAAGACACTAAGGGGGTGTTTAGATTCAGGGTTTTACTATTCACATAATGTCACATCAAGAGAATCTTACATGCATGAAGTATTAAATGTAGTCGA
>JAZFNS010020006.1:73059379-73071129 GCA_037127165.1 Alloteropsis angusta | reverse complement strand
AACACAAACACAAACACAAACACAAACACACACAAGCATATACATGGCTCCCAAGTCATGGAAACTGCTGGCCCTGCTGGCGGCGCTGATCAGCAGCAGCCTCCTCTCCCTGCCCCTGCAAGCCCAAGCCCAGCTAGATCAAACGACTGTAGAAACTTTTCTTTCCCTGGTCAACACTGCATTGTGCAATGTTGATTCTGAGCTGAAAAGTTGCGCGTGGAAGTTCACATCCGGTGATCCCGTTCTTCTGCCCTGCTGTGGAGCTCTGCTGAATGCTGCTTCTTTCTCGGGTCCAGATAAGCAATGCGCCTGCGGAATCGGGGCGCTAGCCGCCGACATGTTGCAGATTGATGTTGACAAGATGTGCCAGGTTGCAAGCAATGGCGCCTCCGATGGGCCGTCCATGCTCAAGGACTTGTGCATGGCTCCCATGTCGGCTCTGGAGCAGCGCCGGTTCCTTAGCGAGGAGGCACCAGCACCGGCGCCAGAACCGGATAACTGAGATGAGGCAATATATACTTCTAGTATTGTTTCTCCTCCTGCATGTGTGTGCACGGTTTGCTCCCTTTGATTATTCACTTGTGTTTTTCTTTCTCTACTTCTTCTGCTGTGATTGGAATTGAAAGTTATAAGAATAGCGCTTCTTTCTTCGGATGCGCCAATAATATGTACGCATATGTGCTTCTCGATTTCTACTGTCATCCATGCCTATAGTATTAAATAGACTGCCTTGTGTCAAATGGCAAAGAGCTGTGATGGCAAGAGAAGTAGCGAAGAGAGAAGAAAAACGATAAGAAACCGTTTCTTGTGCAGGAAACCGTTTCTTGTGCAGGAAACGGTGTCGGTACGTCATCTGACGCACCAAGAAACCACTCTAGGCGCATTGGGTGAATCTCTGGGGTTATGTAATTTTTGCTTACCCTGACATGAGCATGTGTGGATGGTAGATATGCAGTGAGTGCCTTCATGTTTAACCCTAAACTCTATAATATTTAGTTTGATTTTAGTGGAGCATTCATAGACTGACGAATTTTTTGAATTAACAACTAGATAGCAAAATGTAATGAAAAACCCAGAAATTACTGTAACTCAATACTCCAGCACAATAAACAACTGCAATCACCTTAATTAGCTTGAGATCCGGGTGTGCTGCATGCGCGTTGCACATCACATACATGCATATCATCAGAACTCAGAAGTAAAAAACTTTTGATGTACTCACTCTGTTCCAAATTATAAGTCATTCCAAGATTCTTGGAAAGTCAAAAAGTTTGACCAGAATTATAGAGAGAATCCCAAAAAATTATTGCATCGAACATATTTATTATGGAAATATATGTTACCAATAATCTAACGATACTTATTTGGTATGATAAATGTTTGTATTTTAGTGTAAAAAACTTGGTCAAACTTAAAATTGGTTTGACTTTCCAAGAATCTTGGAATGACTTATACTTTGGAATAGAGGGAATAACTGCTAGGTTACACAATCCAGAAAGGTCAGTTGTCCCATAGCCAGAGGCTGTGAGGTGGGGCCCATATATTCTTCACGACATCTAATCGCAAGTTGAAACTGCACAAGCAAGGGTCGTTGTTGTTGATGAAGTATATCTGATTTTCTTAGAGTCCGACAGGGCTTGCTGCACGTGCACGGCAGGTCGACGTGTCTTGAGTCGTCCAAGAACACCACCGCATCTCCAATGTCTTGCACCCTTTGCCAAGCCTGCGGCGGCGAGAAATCCATCTCGTACACGTTGAGGCGTTGACGACGACGAGAAGGTTATTCCCTGACATCCTGACATGGCACGCACTTATGCAAAGGAGCTAGTTGTCATGGGACTCGACCAACCAGCTGCCTGCCGAGGCTGTCCAGTTGGGATGGTTGTGTAAGATTCGTGACCGCCGCCGATTGCTCCAGCGATGTAAGGCGCGAGACGATTAGCTAGCAATTTGGTAAACAATTTCGAGAAGCTGTGGATAAGGCTAATGGGTCTGAAATCTGAAACCTTGGTAGCTTCTGGCTTTTTGCGTAGAAGGATCATGTACGCTTGGTTCAGGAGATAAAAACTCCTCCCATCCAACGACCATAGTGCATGGAGAGCAGCCATCACATCTCCACGGATTACCGGCCAAGCCGCTTTGTAGAATTTGCCCGTGAAGCTGTCCGGTCCCGGCGCCTTATCAGGAGGAAGGTTAGAGATTATTGCACGGACCTCATCTTCAGAGAAGCACGAACAAAGATTGTCGAGTTCCAGAACCGGCAGTTCAAGGGTCTCCAGATCCAAGTAAGCATCAGGTTGCGCGTGAGTTCCCAGCAGTGCACCGAAATGCCGAGTGATCGCGTCGACCTTGTCAACTTCCTGTACGTACACCACATCATCCAGCTCAGTAGTGGTGATGGTGCTTTTTCGTTTGCGATGGCACGCCTGAATGTGAAAAAATTTTGTGTTCACGTTGCCTTCCTCCAGGAAAGTGATCCGCGACCTCTGGCGGATAATGGCGCGCATAAGAGAAGCCAAGCCGAGACATTTGAGCTTCATTCGCCTGCGTAGTTGCTGTTCACGTGAAGAGAGAGCTCGCACTTCCGTGGCAAGATCAAGGCGGAAGATCAGTTCTCTCGCAATGGCTAGCTGTAAACGGACTCCTCCAATGTGCGTCGCACTCCAGCTCTGGAGCGCCCTAGCAGTGTTGCATAGCTTCTGATCTAGCAAACGAAGAGGGTCACAGGGTTCCTGGATCGGAGTGTCCCACCCTTTCTTAACTGCATCAAGGAAGCCAGGAAAACATGGCCAGATGCTTTCAAACTGGAAGCGTCTGAAGGAGTCGAGCGGCTCCATGGTTCGTAACAGAAGAGGCGCATGGTCTGAGCAATCTGTCGACAGGGCACGCAAAGTATGGCTGGGGAAATCAGCCAGCCAGTCATCGGTTACAAAGAACCGGTCCATGCGTTCTAGGGTGGGCGAATCCCGCTCATTACTCCAGGTGAAACGACGACCGAGTAACGTGAGTTCTTGGAGCTCTACACCATCTAGGAAGCGGTGAAAACGGTTCATGGTACGACGATCTAACCGTCCATTGTTCTTGTCCGACGCCTGGTAGATCATATTGAAGTCACCGCAAAGCATCCATGGTCTAGGGCGTGAGGCTCTGATGTGGTGTAGTTCATCAAGAAACCCGATCCTGGACTCATCATCGTGGGGTCCATATACAGCAGTCATCCACTAGGTAGTGTCCTCATTAGTTAGTAATTTGACCTTGATAGTTACCGACCGGTCAAGCGACNAGTGGAGAGGAACATGACCAAGTGTCGGTCCTCCAAGCGAGCAAGGTTCCTCCTGCAGTGTTGGACGCTGGCAAATGCACATAATCATAACCGAAACCTAGCATATCCATTACCAAAGCATCATTACAATCCTCCAGTTTAGTTTCTGGAGGGAGAGGAGAGAAACTCGCTCCTGAGCGACCAGGGAGCGAACGATGCTACGACGTGCACNGACCATTAAGGCAGCGCACATTCCAGATCAGTATATTTTGTGCATCCATGGAAACAACAGGAAAGCGACCGAGTGCAGTAGCAGCGTCAACACGCTTGCTCCGGGTCGACCATAGAGAATTCATGCTCTGTGATCGGCACCAACTCGTCCAAAGCATCACATTGCGCGTCGGACAACTACTCTAGAAAGAGTTAGGTATACTTGGTGAAGGCAGCTGCATCTGGCGGTGCATCCTCGGCGCTGGTGATCTGGAGCTTCTTCATAAGTACGTTTTGGGCTTGGACGACTGGCTTGGAAGCACGGAAGCGCGATTTACGCGCAAGGCGCTCGCTGCGGCGAAGCGGTGTGCACATCCGCGGCGGATGCGGCCTCGGGCACCTCACGCAAGGAGGGCGCAAGAGTGGAGGAGTCCGGGCTTCCATTGTCACTGTGGTAATGAGCCACTGTACCGCATCAGGGACGTTGGGGGTTGGCGTTGCGACCTCCTCGGTGGCGAACGGCGAAGCCTCAGTCCTCCCTCGACATAGGTTGACATGAGGGTCAGCGACCGAGTTTGGCGAGGCCACCTGCATGGCATTAGTTGGCGCATCATCAAAGCGGACGGCTTCCAGCTCACAATCTGCATTCTCAGGTCCTAGCACGATGCTCGGCGGCTCAGCCCGCAGCTCAGATCGCATGGGGTCGAACCGCTCGCTCACTTGGGCTGACGATGGGCCCAAAGTTACTTGAGAAAGTTGGTGGAGATCAACCCTCGGACTTGCTGGGGCCGGCGTGGAGTGGGGTACCTGGAGCAGTGCAACCAAATCCGCCTCGACACGCATGACGTCGTAGGCCGGCTGCTCCTCAGCAGGAATCCTGCCGGTGATGGGGTGGCAGAGAGCGGAGCTGTCCGCCCTGCAGGGGTATGGTCGACCAGCCCCATCAACGTCCTTGTCCAATGGGCATGAGACAGCGCATGGCTCCTGTGGGCCCGGAGGTAGCTCGGTGGAGCCCGGTCTGCGGTGTCCATCG
The DNA here is from genome assembly GCA_037127165.1 of Alloteropsis angusta. Classification (NCBI taxonomy): domain Eukaryota; kingdom Viridiplantae; phylum Streptophyta; class Magnoliopsida; order Poales; family Poaceae; genus Alloteropsis; species Alloteropsis angusta. Next base: position 73,066,624 of record JAZFNS010020006.1, on the reverse strand, counting down.
AAGCACAGTTTGACCGGGAGCGACCAGCCGAGGTTCTGCCCTAGAGACGTCGACCGCCGCCGATGGGAGTTCACCGGCTCATCAACCCGCTCTACGGGTGCGACGGAGGGAGCGGATGCGGGTGTGGGTGTGTTACCTGCTCCAGTTCCCCACAGCAGGGTGCGCCGTGGCCATGGCTTCGTGCGACAACTCTGGTGAAAACCTAGGTAGTCACCGCCCGAGTCGGAGTCGGATCCGTACTACGGGCGAAAGAACCGATCTTCGTCCTCTGATGATGAAGGTTCGTTCCAGTCGATCACCTCCACGACCGTGATCTCTACCTTGTATCGCATGGCCGGCAGGCGATTGAGCATGAGCTCCTCTGGACGGAGAAACATGTCGGGCGCCCATTCAAGACTGGTCTTCTCCGGGATGGCGATAACGACCTCATTCGGGATCAGGTCCGGATCAGAACACCAGGTGACCACCTCATAAACGCGATGATCCCCAGATGCGGTCGTCGCCGGCGTNCAGGTGAAGCTCGGCACAGACGGTCCCCAAGATGATCTGGGCCACCTCAATCGATCTGGCATGCGAGGGGATTCCCCGAAGTTCAATCCTTGCTTGAAAGACCATGTTNCAGGTGAAGCTCGGCACAGACGGTCCCCAAGATGATCTGGGCCACCTCAATCGATCTGGCATGCGGGATTCCCCGAAGTTCAATCCTTGCTTGAAAGACCATGTCNGCCTGCACAAGCTCTGGAGAGCCTCGTCCAAGGGCGAAAGCGCAGCACGACATCGATGGTCGGCAGCGGCGGTGCGTTGAGGACGCTCTCCAAGATGGCACAGTCATTGAAGATGATGAGGAAGTCCTCCGGGTTGTACCTGTGTAGGGAGAAATCCTGGTGTCTCAAGTTGTAGCTATCCATGAGAAGCTGTCGGACCTGTGGCACGGTGACCGTCGGCCTTGTTCCCATGACGAGCGCGACCAGGGCCAACGGCGAGAGCAAGTCCTCCCTTGTCTGCAGTTCATCTGAGCGTGGAACCACTCGTAGTTCCTGGTGCGGGCGCCTGGCAGGATGTCCTCGAGGTAGGGGCGGTGGTGGTGGTGGTGAGGGTGATGGGGCGCGAGGTGGGGGGGACGGAGCGCAGACCCGCGGCAGTGAGCGGTTCCCCTCCGTCGACGCCGACCTCGCTGAAGTTGTTGACGCAGATGCAGCCGAGTGCTGCACAAATGCAGAACGGGCGTCCCGTCCTTCTACCTTCCGTCGTACAGGGCGACCATGGCCAGCCGAAGCTGCCGATTGACGACCAAGCGCGGCCACTGACGTCCGTGGCCGACGTTTACAACTACGAGCCGCATGTCCTGTTTCTAAGCATTTGAGGCACCGGGGTGGGAAAGTGCACCTTGCCGCGACGTGCTGCGTAGAGAGGCAATTGAAGCAGTTGCCAACCAGATCTGCAGGTACCGGCCGGCGTGGAGGTGACTGTCGCCGGGGACGCCATTCCTTGCGGGGACGATGGCGACGCACAACCTTGACGAAGCCCTCGTCATCAACTATCCGCGCACCTCGGGGGGACTGCAGCCGACGCGACGGGTAGGGGGAGTTCCGTCGGCGATTCTCCACTTGGGCCCTGTTTACCCCCAGGAAGGGACGACGGCGAGCGTCTGCCATGAAACCACCCCGCCCCTCCTTGGCATTCGCGGTATTCGCGTGCGGGGTGGGGGTGGGGGAACCGACCGTGAGCGGGGCTCCCCTCGGCCAGAATCGCCTTGCCTTTGCCATTGTCAGCAGGACCAGAAGGGTCATGGCGGGGAGTCGACCAAAGTAGCTGTTCGTCCTCGTCGTCGTCTTCCGAGTCGGTGAAGCGCAGGCCTGTAGGCGGAGAGGGGACCGGTGCGACCATGGAGGGGCCACCGCCGCTGCTGGAGAGAAAGGCGGGGCCTCCAGATTCAGCTGGGATGGCGATGGTGGAGAAGGTGGGGAAGCTTCCCCCGCCAGATCTGGCGGGGAACTCATGGCGTGATGTTGGGTCGTGACCCGGCAGGGGTGCCGGCCAGGCCGGGGAGGTGGACGCCGGGGCCGGAGTGGCCGCCGGCGGGCGGGAGAGGCCCCCCTCTCAGCTAGAGAGAGAAACTAGAGAGAGGAGTGCATCATCACGTTTAATTAGGAAGCTAATAGAATTACCAATTAGAGTACCATTCAAAAATCATAATTAATAAATGCATAACGGAAAGAAAAAAGGACCAGTGGGCTTCCATGGGCCAATATTGGCCACTTGTCCTCGGGATGAAAGCGTGGGAGGCACAGACTTCACCGTGGGAGTCACTTTTCCTCGGGATGAAGGCGCAGCGCCGCTGCTCGCGCATCCCCAAAAGTTGGGCACTTGATTTGTTCGCCGCATCTTGGGCGAGTTTTCCTACGTGAGGTGTGTGGCAGACGCCGAATTCTTTTGGGCACGCCGAATCTGTGGTCACAAAACAAACAATAGCCTAACACAGTATGGCACGCCTAACATGAGGCGTGGCGAGCTTGGGCTATCATCCAAACAACGCCCTTATTCTATGAAATCCCAGGGATGAGAAGATGATTCTTGATAAGCTTCCAAAGTTCATCTTCTGTTGATATCTTCAACAAAATTCTCGTGATCCTCATGCTTTATCTTCAAGTGCTTAGCCCGGCCCTATGCATGAAGCGCACACCAGTTTTGGCATGTTGGGGCTTTAGGATGGGCTGTGCGTGGATCCGCACAACCCATCTAGCCTTTGCTTTAACCAATTCAAGTAGGTTATGGGTTTGGGTCATTAACTAGTCCAATTTACATCAAATTTCTATAAGAACACAACATGGACAAAAAAAAACATGACGATATCCAAATCTGGGATGATTAGCATGTATGATCATCATTATGATGATATTTATATGCAAATGTAGAGGTTAAATAGGGGTACAAATATGTCTATATGGAGAGCGCCACTGTTCTCTAGTAATGGAAATCATGATTCAAAATCAGAAGATTGGTTAGTTTTCTACATGTGGAGAGCCAGGGAGAGATTGCCGCATATGTTTTTGTTTACTTGGGACAACTGTTAATATGCTATAGAAGTACAGACACCATCCTAGTCACTATGTTGGAGATAGCCTAGACATGGAATTGGTATCTAAAACGGACGCCACCCCCACCCCACCCCCTGAATAATCTTCTTCTTAAAATTGCCTGAAAAAATCCTTTTCTTAAATTTACAGAGCCTAGCCCCTGCACGACGACCCATCCGTATCGCAATCACCTGCCGCCTCGTCGTCATCGGAAGAGCAAGATGGCGGCGGCGGAAGCGCAGCGGCAACAGGCAGGCCGCCATGATGCTGTTACAGACGATGACGATGAGAGCCAGAGCGGCGGCGATGCCAGGGTGCTGCCGCAACAACCATGCTCCTCCGATGGCGATCTGCCCTTGCTCGTCTTCCACCGCTTCAAAAAAAACATGTCCACGTTCAGCGTCTCGAGCCAGCGCCTGCACAAGAACATGGAGCGCTACGGCTTCCTGCGGCGGCGAGAGAACCTGTACTTGATCACCCCGCAGGGCTGGATCCTCGTCACGGAGTACCCAGCTGAGCCATACACGTCGTCGTCCGCGGCCTACCTGTGGAACCCTAGCACCGGCGAGAAGCTCCCCTTGCCCAACATCCAGGAGCACCACGGCGTCGTGCTGGGCTCCAGGTGCCTCCTCACCCGCAAGGACCCAGCTCACCCCGGATGCGTCGTCGTGCTCCTATTCCTCAAGTACGGCACCAGGCCCGTGCCCCAGCCCCACATGTGGTTCTGCCACGTCACCGGCGGCCGGTGGAGGTGCTTCCCCTACCAGATCCCTAATAACCTAGGTCCACACCAGGCGGCAATCCAAGTCATGGGCGTCGAAATCAGAAGGTGGATCACCATGGTCGCCGCGTGCCGAGGGAAGCTCTACTTCACCGACACTAGAGGAATCATGGGCGTCTTCGACTTTGCGTCCACTTGTGCAAACGACGACGAGGACGGCGAAGATCACCAACGCTTCCCTGAGTTCCAACACTTGGATGTCGGTCCCATCACCTACCCCGACGGGACGACCTCGGCAAGCAGCTGGTTGGTCGAGTCTCATGACGACCAGCTCCTTCGCATAAGCACATGCCACGTGTGGGTGGCAACGAGTAACCGTCTTATCGCCGTCACCGCGTACAAGATGGACTTCTCGGCGAAGGCTTGGCACAGGGTACATGACATTGGAGACGCGGTGGTGTTCTTGGATAGCTCAACAAGCGTGGCCACATGCCGTGCCGCAAGCCCTCTCGGACTCACACCAAATCAGGTATACTTCATCAACTACAACGACGCTTCTTTGTGCAGTTTCGACTTGGGATTGGATGCTATGGAGAATATATGGGCCCCACCTCACCGCCTCTGGCAATTGGACAACAGGCCTTTCTGGATTGTGCCACCTAGCACCTAGCAGTTAAGTTAGCTGTGTGTGTCTACAGGGTTTCTGGATCATGAATTTCTCAAGCTAATTAAGGTGATTGCAGTTGTTTGTTGTGCTGGAACAATATGCATCCCTTACACTGAATTATGTCTATTGAGTTACTGTGATTCTTTTTTTTTTCAATTACATTTTGCTACAAGTTGTTAACACTACGTTAGATTCGTCACACAGTCTATGAACGCTCCACTAAAATCAAATTGACATTACCACATTTAAGGTTGAACATGAAGGGACTGCCTATCTAGCTATCCTCCACACACAGGATTTCATGTACAAGAAACTATTTCTTATCATTTTTCTTCTCTCGTTGTTAGTTCTCTCGCCATCACAGGTTTCGGCCATATGCTACATAACAGTATATCTAATATACACTATACACATGGATGCCAGTACAACCCGAGAATCACATATGTGTATTTAATATTGGCACAACCGAAGACGGGCGCTATTATTACAACTTTCAATTCCAATCACATCAGTGGAGCCCCCTCCTCCTTGGTCCCTTGCTTCGTAGTCCCGCCGACGCCAATCACTACGTCCAGCGACTCTACGGATTATATGAACATGTCTCGATGTGCATGACTTTTAGTAGATCGGCTTGGCTGTAACACCCTATTCATCACAAGAAATTTTAGAAATAATTCTTGAATTTTTAGGATTTATTTAAGCCTTTAAAAACTTTACAATTTAATAATTATTTAATAGACATAATAAGTTTTTGTTGCATTCATGCTGGTGCATTGTGTTTTGTACTGTTTGCAAGTCAAAGGAGAACTCAAATTTATTTGAATACAAATTTGAATTGCATTTTTTGAGGTTTAGAAAAGTTGTTTAGCTCTGAGTTCGTTTTTGCTCCTTGAACTTTTGTATAGTGTTTCTGATCCTTGAACTCCGGCGCCAGTTCGTCTTTCATCCGTGAGCTTTACGACCCACTTCTTTTCATCCTCCCCCTCCCTGGCCCATTTCTCTACTCGTGGCCAAACCCAAAAGGCCTTGCATCCCACCTCCTCTGTCTCGCCGAGTCCGAGCTGTGCTGCGTCGCCTCGAGTCTCCGTGGAACGCACACCAAGGCCCACTGTCTGGCCTCTATAAAGCTACGCCGCCACCCTGTGCCACCTACGAAAAACCCTAGCCGCCTTCTCTTGGAATATTCACAGCTGCCATCATCCACCGAGCCCTATCCGAAAGCCACCAACATTGTTTTGAGCCTTCGCCGTTGTTCGATCAACGGCGACACCACCCGAAGGTTTTGCAAGGACATAAGAGAGCTCTTGGGCTACTTGGTTTTCGTCTTAATCGCCCCTCTGTCTTCTAATTCTTCCTCGTCGCTTGACAACTTCGCCACAGCCACTGAATGGAGCTGCCACCTCCTCTCAATCGAGACACCGCCGGAATCTTAGTAAGCGTGTAAGAAAACTACCCTAGCAATCCATATCCTCGATCTCCTTTGGGTCGTTCCTTAATAGCTCACTGTTCTTTTCTAGTGTCACCCGAGCCACCGGTCAACATCGTCTGCCGTCCCTGCTATGCCCCATCGTAAAAAACACCTTAGGTGAGTTGGCCGTGCCCCGCTCGTCGTCCTCGTCCAGTCCGCTCACGAAAGTGAGGTCCATAGNCTCAAGATAGTGTTTCACCGGCGAGCTTCGCCGTCACGCGCCGCTGCAAATACTGTTCCGCCACCATTGGCCATCCTCCAGTTCAGCCCGAATTAAAATCCAAGATACCCCTTGGTGCTTTAGATTTGAACCGTCCGAATCAAAACTAGCGGCCCAAATCTAGGTCAAGTGCTTAGCCGTGGCTTTTTTGGTTTAAAGGGCCCCTCAGTTTTTGCTTAATAAACCTGCAGTCCTTTTCAGTTTAAAGTATTTACAACTAGGCCCAATTTTCTTCTGTTTTATNCCCTCTCCTTTCCAAGTATTAGTGCTCGCCTTCTAGCCCTGCTCTTTTCCATGTTAGAACTAAGGTTTTTATACGTAATTATGTTTTAGCCCCTCTGTTCTCGCAACTAAGCCCTAGGAAGTTTTCATCCTCGCAGTTATGCCCCTCCAACCTTGCTTAGGCCATATCTTGCCCATTTTAGCTCTGTTTTAAGTGAATATTTCGCTCATGTTCTCCTTATGACATGTGCAATAGCTTTATTCTGTTGTTTGTTATGTTATCAATGTTTGGTGTATTGTGTCTTATTTTTTGTATTGTTTGTTGTATGTGCTCGTGTGATGTGTTAGAAGGAGAGCCATTCGTGCAGTAGTAGAAGCAGTTCTTGGAAGGCTCTGAGCAGCAGGAGTTTTTTGCTGAAGCCTGAAGGCAAGTGTATTCGTGATCATGACTTTTGTCCTAATAACCATATATGACATGCTCACATTGTAGTTACGCTATGCTTGCATGCTTATTATCATGATGGCTCTTATGTTAAGGATGTCTAGTTTCTTTAAACATGTCTTGATCACCTGGGTTTCATATTCATGTTGGGTAGTACTTGCTTAGTTTCTCTACATGATTATGGTTTACATTAAAGATTAAAGATATTTAATTTATGATATCCATATCTATTTATATTTATGATCTTATGTTGATGTTAAATCAAGACCTGCACATTGATTAAGTGGAACATGGAGGACCACCGCGGATTTCCTGTATAACCACAATATTATATGGCTATGGTCTTGGTTAAGTGACTAGATGAACTCTATGTTGTGTTTGGGGTTGCATGTTTGGTGGATTTGGTTGGTGTAAGATGCATGGGGAAG
>JAZFNS010020006.1:72231783-72245027 GCA_037127165.1 Alloteropsis angusta | reverse complement strand
TCGTTACAAGCAAGAGTGCGGTTGCTGGGTCGAAGCTGCGGTTTTGCATTGGTCTTCTCTGCTGTATTAGGTTAGTCCAATTTTGTCANCTTGTATTTTTTCTCCTGCTATATCAATGAAACACGCACAATCTTGTGCGGTTTGTTCAAAAAAATAAGCGGTTGAAGTAAAGGTTTGAAAATGTTGAACAGCGGCGGCAGGTGCACCCATTAGCGTCGGCCTCGCGTCCTACGACGTGCAGCTCCGGCGGCTCGACGCGACGCTGCCGCTGCCGCCGGACGCCAGGTGGCCGCCGTTGGTGATCGTCGCGGAGCAGGGGTGGCTTGAGTAGGCAATCGCCTGCATCAGAGGAGCTTGAGAAGGCGACCAACAACTTGGATAAAGCTCCTGAGATCGGTGGTGGAGGACACGGTAGTGTATAAAGGGATTTTGTCGGACCTTCATATCATTGCCATCAAGAAGTCAAAGATAGCTGTTCAAATGGAGATTGATGAGTTTATAAACGAGGTTGCCATCTTATTGCAGATAAGCCATAGAAATGTAGATCTTTGATGTTGCCTCGAGACAAAAGTACCTTTGCTTGTCTATGACATGAGGCGATTATCTCAATGCATAACTTAAGTTTTTGGTGCGAAACTTATGTTGTTTAGATATTTTGTTTTCCTCTTGTAACAACGCACGAGTACGAACCTATTTTTTTTTAAAAAAATATGGTTGCTATACTAGGAGAGTACAATTTTAATATATAACTTGGATTTGTTGCATTGATGGAGTGGAGACATTGCGCATAACGGGATTGATATAATTGGAGCACTATAGAGGACGAGATTTTTATCTTCAAAAAATAAGGTGGATGAGAGCATGAAGACAATGGTGGATGTGGCGCACAATGTGCCGGTTGGACCGACTTATTTTTAAAAAATTAGTGTGACTGCTCATGGACTTGAACGAATGATACAATAACTTTAAAATCTTTATGGATGACTTTGTTGGAACTTGAATAATTTCTCATAGTTGTACTGATCTACCGGTGATGATCAATGGGAGGAGACAAAGAAGTATATGAGCTTCTCATGATATTCATGGGGAGAGATAGTTTAAAAACAATTCCTAATGTGTGGGGCTAGGGGGCATGAGCCCCTCTACTTCTATAGCTGTGCTTTTTTATGGCTGTGAAAATTAATCAGTTTAGAGGACAGAGTTTATTCGATGTATTTATTTGGAATCATAATCACAAAATTTCAATCAATATTTTTTTTATCTCAAGGCAGAGTCTCTGGCGGATGTCTGTGGCGGATGTCTAGAGGTAAGACAGTGGTGTTGTTGAGACCGGAGACACCTGTGTGCACCATAGATGGATTAGTAGTGAGGAAGAGAATAAGACGAGTAGAGCAGAAAAATAGGGAGATAAGAGAAGACAAGTGGTTACGTCGCATAACAATATTTGAGTTCATGGAGAGGGGTCGTGGATTCGTCAAATAGTTGGAGAAGTGAGAAAGGCTTCCCAAAATTGTAAAGACAAACAAACCAGAGCTCTCTGGGCCTGGGCCACACCACGCTGGTTCCTCTCCAGCCCAGAGCCACCTCGCTTGCTCTCCTGGGCTTTACGACCCACGTCAAGCCCAGACGGCCTATTGGCCCAAACGACACCGACCAGCCCAACTAACCGTCCAGTTCCGTTCCGTTCCGTTCCGCGCTACGGGAACCGGAGCGCGCCGCCGCAGCTGTCATTTCCCGCCATTTTTTCCATTTCCCACAATTCCCCACGCTCCCGCTCCGCCTCCTCGTCCTCTCCCTCCCCGGCGGCGGCGCTCGCTAGAGTTCCTGCGCACGCGGCGGCGGGGTGGTCAGGGGCCGGTCCGCTGCTCGGCGGATATGGACCACCGGGCGCGNCGCTGCCTGCTCGACCTCGCCGCCGACTGCGGCTTCGACCGCGCCGTCGCCGCCAGATGCCTCGCTCGCCTCCTCGAGGTCTACGGTACGCACTCCACCCGCCGCCGCTTTCTCTCGTATCTCAGGTCGCCTGGTTCGCTCCGCGTTGGGACGGGCGCGGCTGCTCCGACCCTCTTCCGATTCGGCTGAATTTACGGTCTCAAAAGTTCCCCCCAAGTGTGCAGCATGTACATATCCCTCTATAGTTATGATGAGAAACCCGTGAGATTCGTACGTTTCCCTGGCTGGTTTCTGGAATGCCCGTTCACAATTTGAGGAAAAGATGAGCTGTTAAACCTTTTTGTAAGTACAGATGTTGCTTCTGTAATGATTACCAGTTGGTGCCATCTGTTTTCTCAATGGACAATGGATAGGTGAATCTTTTTTTTTATATGTACAAATGTTGCCCGTTCACAGTTTTTTGATGAAACTGCCCGTTCACAGTTTGTCAGTCCTTGTAGAATTCCAGGGCCTAAACCCAGCTCGAACGCATCAACCGTTTCAGGTTTTACAGCACAGTCAGTGCCAGCCTTACTTTTGCCAAATGAATCAGGGCACAGGCTGAATAGTAGTTTTCCTGTTCTTAAGTTTGTACTTCTTAAGTTCCTGCGAACTTGAACATTGTATAATGTTTTTACGAATGGCACTTTGACCAATACACATGCTAGCAAATCTGTAAAGTATCATAATGTGTTCTCTTCTCTTTGTTTAGTTTTGTAATGTTAAGTGGGGGTTGTGTGGTCACTCAGATATGGTTTCCTTCCTCTGGTGCAGGGGAGGATGGCATGGATTTGGTTACCGTTGAGAGCTGCGGCGATGATTTCCTTGCCTCATTGGCTGATGCCACACAACCTACTGATGACTGGGATGACTTGAAAGGCATTGAGACCGAGGCGTGTGGCAATTTGAACGATATGATGATGAAGAATGCGCCTGACTGTAATGGAGGAGTTGCTATGGACAGTTCTCGTATCTTCAGAGAGGCAGATCCTTTTGGTCATCATGCTCCTGATGATCAGGCTTTTGGTTTTCGCTTGGACGACTCGGATTTTGAGATGGGGGACGGAATTGACAACCTTGGCAATAATTCTTCCAGTACGCAAAGGCAGGGGCAATCTAGAAACTCTGGAATGCAGAGCCGAAGCTCGGCAAAGTCTACTGTAAGCCACATATCCAGATCATCCTCTGCTACCCATTTCCATTCTCATTTTAGTTTTGCATAAAGTGATACCATAGCATACGACGAGTGTGCTTCTATACTGACAAAATACCAATCATACTATTATGTTGTTCGTTCTCTGCTTTCAAACAAGTTTAGTTGGCCTTTTGCCTTCCTGCTGCTGATTTAGCTAATATTCATCTTTCCTGAATTGTAATTTGAAGGTGACCATGGGAACCAACAGATACGAGTCAACGACTCCTACTTCAAATAGAGAGAGGCGTCAAGCTTCAGTTCATCAGAAAAGAGAAATTCTTAACTATGACCAGCTTTGTTGTCTTGACGACATCAGTTTTGCTAATGTTGTCATCTTTGGCAACAAAAGCTTCAGGCCTCTGCAGCATGAGGCTTGCAGGGCTGCAATGGATAACCAAGACTGTTTCATACTTATGCCAACTGGTGGTGGGAAGAGCCTTTGTTATCAGGTCAGCTAATTCAATGTTCTTGTTCAGCAATGTTATTTCCATTGCTTGGTGTCAAGACCTGTGACACTTCAAAATTACTATTCTTGCAGCTTCCAGCAACACTGCACCCTGGCGTCACTGTTGTTGTATGCCCATTACTTTCGCTTATCCAGGATCAGATTGTGGCATTAACTCACAAGTTTGCGATACCGGCAACATTCTTAAATTCTCAGCAAACTCCTGCTCAGGCATCTGCAGTAATTCAAGAGCTCAGGTAAACAATAGGTGGTCCCTGTAACCTTTGCGATTGGATCTGTAATGTAGCTTTTAGAATTTTTTGTACTATCAAGTATCAATGCCTTGCAGAGTACCTAATCATCAATGAAACAGATCACATATTGACATACATGGCATTTTTTCATCTGATTATCCCATTGCAGATCTGGCAAGCCATCCTTCAAACTTCTATACGTTACTCCAGAAAGAATTGCTGCGAACTACATGTTTATGGAGGTTCTGAGAGGCTTAGATCAGAAGGTACTAATATAAAACTTCATTGCTTAAAATTATACTTTCTGCAGAGATCGTTTTTTTTTAAAATATTAGTTTAGCTGACCAGAAGTATTATAAACTTTTGTGATTAGGGACTGTTAGCAAGATTTGTGGTTGATGAAGCACATTGTGTAAGGTAAGACATCATTCTGGTATTTGTGATTACTGGTTTAGACGGAAGCGGCTATATCCTGACGGTAGTTCTGATTTTCATTTCTAAACCAGTCAATGGGGGCATGACTTCCGTCCAGATTACCGTGGTCTAGGATGCCTCAAGCAGAACTTCCCTAGGGTCCCAATCATGGCTTTGACTGCAACAGCAACAGAATCTGTCCGTAAGGTAGAAACACACTCTCTCACACTACTACTTGGGCCCAAGTGCACAAATTGCTTACTGTTAAGTGGATGGAATCTGCAGGACATCCTTGGTGCTTTAAGGATACATAATGCCGTAATTCTCAAGAGGAGCTTTGATAGACTGAATCTCAACTATGAGGTGATTGGTAAGACAAAAACTGCTCAGAAGCAGCTGGGTGATCTCCTGAAANGAGCGCTTCATGAACAAATCTGGCATCGTGTACTGTCTCTCTAAGAATGAGTGTGCAGACACTGCCAAGTTTTTGAGGGAGAAATACAAGATCAAATGCGCACATTACCATGCTGGCATGGCTGCTCGTCAGAGAACCAGTGTCCAAGAGAAATGGCACAGTGGGGAGGTTAAGGTCATCTGCGCTACCATAGCCTTTGGCATGGGGANTTGACAAGCCTGACGTGGTAAGTGTTTTCAGCCTTTGTTGGCATATACATCTACGTATGGTCTGTTGTTCTCTGCAAGTTTTGTCTTGCTAATATCCTCACCTGTGCCGCAGCGCTTTGTTATCCACAACACCTTGTCAAAATCAATAGAAAGCTACTATCAGGAGTCTGGGAGGGCAGGAAGAGATGACCTTCCAGCACATTGTATTATCTTATACCAGAAGAAAGACTTCAGTCGCATTGTGTGCATGCTGAGGAACGCAGACAACTTCAACAGTGAGAGCTTCAGGGCCGCAATGGAGCAAGCTAAGAAGATGCAATCATACTGTGAGCTCAAGGTAAATATACAATTCACTGCAGCTATGCTGTCGAAAATGTGCATAAAACTGAAGAAATATGAGTCATTATTTCCACTTTCCTGCAGACTGAATGCCGGAGGCAGACACTTCTGGAGCACTTTGGTGAACAGTACAACAGGCAAAGGTGCAGAGATGGTCCAAGCCCCTGTGACAACTGCCTCAAGACATAGTTGTTAGGAAAACTAGGCATGGCCGTAACCTCAATGTTGCTTGCTGATACTTTTAACTTTTGAAATGTGTATCCCACATGACCTAGATGTGAACTTGTCACGCCAGGTCAACCTCTGTCAGTGTATATATATCATCCAGATTCCAGAGCCCCATCAAGTGCCACAACCGTGTGTATGACTGCTGTTTAATTGCAACCGGACGACTTCAGGATGATGGGCTCCTTTTTACTGAAGGCATCAATGCTTTAGCATCTATGCTTCTTGTTGGCGTCTAAGGATGAACTCTGAATATTCTGAAGATGAACCGGTTGCTGACGAATCTGATGGCGCCTGTTGCTTGGATAGCTGGACTTCAATGTGGATTGGCTGTGGAAACAACATTTCGAGCAGCATGGATGCTTGATTTAACTGTTGTTGGGTGTAAAAGACAGTGCATGTAACCTGTGTGGACTGCTGCTGGTTAATTTAAGATTTTGTGTGATTCAGCTGTTGCTTCTGTAAATTTACAGTTTCAGCATTGTAGTCCTAGTCCTGTTAAACGTAGTGCTATCCAGTTTCAAAATCCCATTTGGGGGGCAGCTCTGGTTTTGCAGTCTATTTACTGGGACTGCCATTTTTTTAAGATAACACAGGGACTGCATATATTGTCTGACCAAAAGAAGAACTGCTTATTGGCATTGTTCTGTCACTAAATGATACTTATTCCTATGACAGGAGAGAATGGACAATATTTTCTTACTGTGGAGAACTGCAGCGAATATTTCTGTCTGCAGTAGCTGACGCATTACAAGCTATTGAAGGCTGGAACAACCTAGAGGTGATGGAGAGTGATGAACTGATGATAAAGGGGGAGTTGCTACTACAAACCGTCCTCTGTCCAGAAAGGCAGATCCATTCACTTGAATGAAAGTAGAAGCAAAGACAAGGAAAGCAAATTCTACCAGTGCGTCTATACACTTATGCTGTGCATGACTGAACTCTAGAGACAACGTACTGATGAACTTTCATAAAAAAAGAAATTAGATGTGGGTGATACATATGTGCCTAGGCTTTAGATCAGAATTGGCATGATTCATGCTTGGAGCTGAGTGAACTGAAAACTGTGGTTTATTTTTTCTTTACTCAGCTCAAATATGGCTAATATTTCTCACACGCAAAGAAATACATATGGCTAATACATATCGGCTTTCAATTTTACCAAACCTGCACTCTGTACATATGAAGGACTCTTGTCCTTCTCTGCTAATTTCTGGAAATCAAATGCTAATAAATTCAAGGTCCATAAATTCAACTTGTATACTAACAATGATAGTGGTGGCAGTTTTCAAAACATTTGGAAAGCTAAGTGTCGGGGTTCTCTACCGCCGGCAAGTGTCAGGGCACTGGATGGTGGATCAAGAGACTCAAACAGTGTATACTGGTTCGGCCCTCCAAAGAGTAATACCATACATCCAGTGTGCGCTCTGTGTTCTGAAGCCCATGTTTGCAGTAGGGAAATACAAACTAGTCAGGAGAGGGAAAAAGGTCCCAAATCCCTGTGTGTGGTGGGGTTTTCGGTGCTGCCCTGAGATGGGCGTAAGCTGGTGTGTGTGTGTATGTTATGCGGACACTTGATGTAAAGGTCGGTAACACAGACCTCTAAAACCAAATAAAAGAAAAGACTAAGATCATCTCCAAGAGCCTAGTCAAATTCCACTCTATATATTTCCATTTAGCTATCCATTTAGACAAGGTTCCCTCTATATTTTGGTATACTCCAACAGACTAGCTAAATCAAACTCTTCATATATCTAACATGTGGGACCTCTCGTTTGGATCTTTCTTTAGACATATTAGAAAATATTTGCTTGCATATGATGCAACATTGTTCGTTTTCAAATGACAAAGTTACTCAGCAAACCAGGGAAAACATACTTTGAGAGTGCTATCGCGAGATTTCTAGGGCACACACAAAGATCAATGGCACAAAGATGAAAAGATGCGCACATAGATGAAGGCAACGTATCAGGTGCAAACCACCTCTCCGTGAAAACCCGTGCAAACCATGACAAAAAAGTCTTCTAAATTCACCAAAAAAATCACAGATGTAGATGTTATGATGATACACAACCTTATAAAATATCTTGTCCAAACTCGACTTCGTTTGTGAGATATAAACATAACAAATTCTAGCAAATCATTTGGACAATTTTCTGGCTTGAAATTTCTAATCAACCATGTCATTTCTAATCAACCAAAATGCCCATAAAAGGATCGATGCAATGACCAAAATTTGATTCTTGATAATGGGATGAAAACCAGCAATCCAAGAATGAAGCAAGCTCGAAATGCATGATGGTGGTTAAAATTCAAAAGATATGCTAATGGTATTCCATATAAAACGAGCAAAGGGACAATCGAAGAACAAATGTTGGATAGTCTCAAACGTGTTGCAATAACAACAGCTGTGATTTCCATGCTATTTCCTTCTAGCAAGATTATCCTTAGTGAGGGTTACTCCCGAAATAAGATTTCAAAGAAATATTTTAATTTTCAACAGTATTGTAATTGCCCAAATTGGGTATTTAAGGGGAATGATTCCATTTTGTAAAAGTGCTTGATACATAGGCATACCGAAAAGATACCACTACTATGAAGATCCCAAATAAACATGTCTTTCTCCTTGGTGAGAGTAATCTCAACCACTTTGGATACGAGCTCATGCCATGAAGATAAATTTTGTCCCACCAGGGATTGTCGGAACGAAACATTCAAGGGGTAGTGCTCATAACTTTTGCCACTATGTCGTTTTTCCTTCTTACTATTATGTGAAGATCTGGGTATGTTATTTTCAAAGGTTTGTCACCAATCCAGGAATCTTCCCAAAATCTAATTTCAGCTTCGTCTTCGATTTTGAAGTGACCACCCTCTAGAAATTGATCTCTGACCTTCATTAGTCCAAACCAAAAGTGAGAGTCACCGGGTTGTTTTTTAACTTGAGTTATTAGACATATATTTCCGTCGTAGAAGCTCTTGCCATGCACATTCCTCGTTCATTAATTTAAACAACCACTTGCTAAGTAGACATTTATCCCGGAGGTCAAAATTTTGGATGCCTAATCCACCATAATCCTTGGGTCTCCATCATATACTCTATTTTGTAAGTCTATTCTTCTTCTTGTGTTCTTCACATTACCAGNNNNGTGTTTAACAATTCCCTTAGGGACTTCAAAAAAGAAGAGCATATACATTTGCTAAGCTAGTTAACGTTGAGTTAATCAAAACTAGACGTCCTCCTACCGATAACAATTTTTCTTTCCAGCTAGCTAATTTTTTTCTGAAATTTGTGTTCTTAGTCTAAAACTTCTAAGACCATGTCTATCCAGTGATTCGCACACCTCAATATCAAATGGTGCCGTGCCAGAGCTGACCATCATAAAAAAGGTGCTATGCCAAAGTTGACCATCATAAAATATGTCATACTTATATATTATCACCATCAAAGAAATCCTTGCAATGATAGGTCGTCTCAAGCTTTCGTACTCTTATGGACGAGCTGGCTTGCATGCCCTGAACTACATGCTTATAGTGCGCGTGGATAGTTTTATCGTGGCTCCATTGATAGTTACTCTCTATTCTGAAATATAAGGTATTTTTTATTTGTCCTAATTAAGTCAAATGACTTTAAATTGCGCTAAGTTCATAGAGAAAATATTAACAGACAAATTATAAAAATACATGTTAATTTAATAGTTTGATATCATGACAATTACATGTTAAACAAAGGGTAGTGCACTAGTTCACGCGCTTTGGAGTTTGGACTTTCTCAAGCCTACTATGGGCTTTCTGCCGTCCCAATATGCCCCTTATAAGATCGAAATGCTTCTTCCAAGGATGCGTCGTCGACCTCGACAGATCGATATACTATGCTGCGTGTGTCCACGCCGGAGAACACGTCCACCGGACACTGACCTGTCTTGAGAACCAAATTCGTGGATGCACTGATGACACCACTACATATATATTCTGCCCAGAGCCATTGCCTCGAAGTTTCCTAGGCTCGTTTTTCTTCTCGGGAGAATGTCGTTAGCAGAACCTTTCCTGAGTTCCTGACACCTTGGCTTCGCACCTCTCTCTACATAACCTTGTCACCCTCTCTCACATTCGACGACTTCTGGTTTCGTCCCTACTCCCTGCACAGCTCGCTCAAGCCATGGCACACAGCAGGGGTGCGTGCCAGAGACAGACGGGGCCAGCAGTGTTTAATTTTAGTGGCTGCAACGTTCAGATTGCAAATTTGATCATTCAGCCAGCAGGGGCGCCAACCCAAGGGCGGACGACCTCCCCTATGGCCGGGGTCGTCGGCCGGCCACCGGTGAGGACAAAGATACCGTCGGCACCAGCAGCAGGTAAACACCTTGTTTCCCTTCTCCTCCTCACCCTATATCTACAGAGATCGTATATAGCCTAGTAGGATAGATGCAAAATACTATCTCCACTTCGAAATATTTGTCGCTGTTGACTTTTTATCATGATTTGATCATTTGTTTTATTCAGAATATTTTGTGTATATCATTTATTTTGTTTATGATTTGTTTTTTCATTATTTATACTTTAAGTGTGACTTATCTTTTTGCATATTTGCATAAAATTTTTAATAAGATGAAAGGTCCAATGCTATCAAAAAAGTCAACGACGACAAATATTTCGATATATGGTGGGAGTAGTCAGTTCATTGATGAAGAAGAGCAGATGAAGAGGTAGCTTAATTTCTTTAAGGGGTAGATTTAGTGGGAGCGCTGTCACAACTCACAAATCATGATGCATGATCCAAACTTGCATTGATTATTTTGTCTCGTTAAAAATGTTTTTTTGGATAGCTAAATCACTACTGATAAAAATCAATCTAGCTAACCACTTAATTAATTGTTCTGAAGAAAGGCTAAGCATAGGGAACATCTTATAACTTGTTATTTGTTTCTTTCGGTTAGAATGATCAGCTTCATGTATGATTAAACTTACTCCCTCTGATACAGTCCTACAGCTTCTTAGAATTCATTTTTGAAGCTTTGTCCATCAATAGACGAAAGCCATGTATGGATCGGAGTAGATAAAAAAAATACAAGGTTGATGTTCTTAGATCCATCATCATAGAAAATAGTTTCACAAAATTTCAGGAAACGAAGTCTACCTTTCCTAAAATTTGTGATGTAATTAATTAATGTTCACTTTGCTGATTTGTCGCTTGTTAATTTGCTAACAGCTAGGATCTCTGCTCCAACCAATAGACCCAAACTTTATCCTTCTGGGTCGGCTGCTAAGATTTCTGTTCCAACCAAACCCAAACCTTCTCCTGTGGCCGCTGCTAGGCCCAACAAGCAGGCCACTTTGGTGAGGCCTCAACCTAATAATGTTAAGAAGGTGAAGGAGACCCAGCACCAAGTGACGGGAAAGGCAAAGGAGAAGGTTCATCACGTTGGCCATGCCAAGCCTGCCGTGAAGTGTGTCCGAGTTGTGACATGGCACAGCACTAAGATTGAGAAAACGATGGGGATAACTGACGGGACGACGTTCGTGCATGAAAGAATGATGGGGAGCTACTGGGCAACAGAGAAGGTGTACCTCAGGAACTGAAGCTAGATATTGTTGAATAACATGCTTGTGTACTTTTGTATGCCTCTAAATTGTATTTGTGTCAAATGAACAATTATATATGGGGCTTGTTTGTGCGATAGTTGTTTACGTTATTGTATATAACATCTTTACAAAATGTCCCACTATTATTTTTATTTAGCTCTCATCCAAACTCCAAAGGTCTTTATGGAGTTCCTGGGGTTTCAAAATTTGGTAATGAAAGGAAGCAATAGTTGTTTTTCTTGTCATACGGGAGAGAAAAAAAACACATACCTGAATTTCAGTTTCACTTCTTTCTCTATTTTCTTGCAAGTCGTCGTTTGAGTTAGGCATTTCGTACTCTAATTAATCGCAACACTTTTTAATTTGTTTTCTGGTGACTATTTTACATTGTGTACTCTATATCTTGAGAACATTGGTCAGCTAGATATTTTCACACGAAGATGTGCAATTGTGGTGACTGTTTGGAACATGCTGAAGCTAGCTTGACAAATTAAACGTCGGAGTAGTATGCGGTGCTGAATGCCTCGAGCTTTGGAAGAACAGGTTGCCGCGCTCTACAGCGACGCAGCCGACACCTGGTGCACTCTCTTCCTTCGGGCAATGTAAAACATCCGCGACACCCCTCCCCCGCGCGAACACCGTACCTACCACTACTTGTACTCCAAATGGCCATTAAGGGCCAAACGATCCTTGATCGTATGAGAGTGAATGAAATATTCAGGTGGGGGATCCTCCCCCCTCCCGCGACCTTAAAGAAAAAAGAGTAGTATGCGCTGCAGAGTTTCACAGATGATCCGCGCAATGGACAAGTTGAGCTTGGTTGTTGCAACTCTCACTGATTTAGTCAGAGAAAAACATAATATTTACTGTGGTCAACTCTGTTAACCAAACAATGCAGTGAAGGAAAAGTTTAGCTTTATAAAAGTGAACCCTACGTCAACAACCGTTAGATCTACCCGGGGATTGCATGATCGCAACATTCTGACAGCCCAGCATACGAACGACCGAATTTTTTTATTTTTAATACTAACCACAATCGTCCACCCATTAGACGAAATCTAAATTTCGTCTACCCACTGGACCAAATTTCAAAAAATTTGTCTACTGGTTAGACGAAAATTTGATTTCATCCAATGGGTATAGACGAAAAAAGCATGCATGCACGAATTTTAAGTGAGTTCATATTTTTCGTCCAACAATTGCACGGAAACTTCCTATTTTTGCCCAACGGTAAATGATAGGGATGGAATCATATCAAATCCGCATGGAATTGAATTTGGATAGCACTTTTTATCACATTTTAACTCGATTACGAATACAGGTTCTGATGTTCTCGAATGCGAATACAAAACGAATGTCTCGAATGAGAATACGCATTCATATATTTACTCGATTTCAAAGACAATATTTATCTATTTCATTTATTGAAGGTTTTGAAATAACAAAATCATTGTACAATTAAAGACTAAAGTATAATTACATAACTGGTGTAGAAGAAGACAACTTGTTAACAATGTCACATTTATAAATAATTGTTTCACTAATTAATAATATGAAAATAAATAAACTATAGCAAAAAATGTATTTAATAAAAAATATATATCTATCAAAAATAATAAAAGTATATAAAAATTCCATCAAAAATAAATAAACTAGAGTATAATATATTCATATATTTTTATTATTAAGATTAATGACATTAGTCATTAAAATTAGAGATAATTCGAAATAGTTTTATAGGTACAGTAACATTGATATTAAAATTGTGATGTCATAAGCATTAGTAATGGCAATAATTTTTAAGTAGTTTTGATTATACAATATCTTTATTAATATTCAAATAAACTATTTAGAAGTTATCTTCATATGATCGGATACCAATAGTGCCAGATATTGTCTAATACAAATGTGGAACTGGATAGAGAAAATCGACGAAATACGAATTCGGATGTATCCATTTTAGTACCATGTTAAGTTTGATACGAATACAGATATCCATATTTACATTTTAGCATATACAAATATCAGATAATTCGAATTCAACTTTTACGATTTCCATCTCTAACGAGGGGCCTCATCACTCGCGCACCTCGTGGCCTTCTTCATTGGCTGCGGACCTGCGGTCCTATAGGCCGTGTGTTGACACTCAAAAGTGGCAGCAAAGCTGATTAGGCTCTCAGCAACCGGTCAGACTGGTTCTCCAAGCGGTCTGACCGGTCATGGCGCCGTAGCCGGT
>JAZFNS010020006.1:70822844-70832988 GCA_037127165.1 Alloteropsis angusta | reverse complement strand
ATTGACCTTGTAACTCAGGTTCCTACCTACGGCCCTTCTCCTCCTTTTGTAGATAGACTCCACGCAGCCCCCGGGGATATCCGAGCATAGTGTCAGCAAGTAGCTAAGTCGTGTACTAGACAAGTAGTCGGCATAGTATGCTCGTGGTGGCCTACCCATATTTTGAGCATGACCGAGGGTAGGGTAAATCCTGCATGTACTCGAGACATGTTTAATGGGTATCTTGAGGAGGAGGCCAAGACTGCCGACAAGATTGTAGCAAGGCTTAGGTTTTATTTCTCATGTGTATTAAGAAGAACCTTTTGATATGACTCAGCTGCAGGATGTAAATACGCTTGTTAAATATTTAACTTATGGTATTTGTATCCTTTTCCATTGCGTATGGGTCGCCCGAT
Source organism: Alloteropsis angusta (assembly GCA_037127165.1). NCBI lineage: Eukaryota > Viridiplantae > Streptophyta > Magnoliopsida > Poales > Poaceae > Alloteropsis > Alloteropsis angusta. The sequence goes on along the minus strand of JAZFNS010020006.1, from coordinate 70,832,593 downwards.
CTCTCTGTGTAGAAACAAAGAGTTGTTGGCTATGGTTCTTATGAATGTTGGTTTTTTAAGTTGTGTTCAAATAACTCGGCGTAATTCATAGAACGAGTTGTATAGCTCTTTAAAATGTATGAAATTCCAAGATTCAAGTCTTAGGAATATAGACACTTTTTATTACTTTGGGCGCTAGACCACATTAGTACATTGATAGGACTGACTTTTTTGAATATTGAAAGTAGACAGACTTCTTATACTTCTAGGCACAAAACCGCCGCAAGTGCTCGGTATTCCATGCATTGGGCACGCTAGTTCCATCCTCCCGCTGTAGTTGATAAGTACCCGGGCCGATGACACTTGATACTATGAACGGGCCTTCCCATGGCAAAGATAGCTTGTTTGATCTTTTGAGCTCTGGATTCTTCATAGGACTATATCACCAATGTTGAACGACCTGGCTTGGATGTGTCGGTCGTGATATCATCGTGGGTCTTGAAGATACCTTGTTGTTCTGATTAACATGACTAATCTTGCCTCTTCTTCCTTGTCGACATCCTCTGCTCTGCTTTACTCTGCTACTTCATCCAAGTAGTTTTCTATCCTTGGAGCTTTGTACTCAATGTCTACTAGGAGAACTTCTTCTGAGTCGTAGACCAAGAAGAAGGGTGTCTATCACGTGGCTCGACTGGGTTGTGTTCGTAGCCCCCAGACTACTGAGGGGAGTTATTGGGTCCACTTGCCACCGAATTGTTCATAGATTCGAACCTTCAGACCTTGTAGGATTAGGTCGTTGGCCCTCTCGACTTGTCTGTTAGCTCGTGGGTGTGCAATTTGATGTGTAATGGACGAGGATCCCCATCTCTTCGCAATAATCAAAGAACTTGTCTCCTGTGAATTGGGAACCAAGGTCAGCGGTGATGTGATTGGGGACACCGAAACGATGTGCGATGTCTTGGATGAACTCACCCGCCTTCGATCCAGTAGCTTTGACCAGTGGCTTGACTTATATCCACTTGGTGAACTTGTCGATGGTCATGAAGAGATATTCAAATCCTGCTGGCGCTTTCTTCGGTGGTCCTACCATATCTAGCCCCCAGCATGTGAAAGGCCATGATGGTGGTATGGTGTTAAAGACCGTGGCGGGGACGTGGCCTGTCGGTCAAAGAATTGGTAGCCTTGACAAGTCTTCACCAGTTCTTCGATATCTGCAACTGCAACAGCAAACGACTAGTAATAGAAGGCTTTACCGATGATCGTGCGGTGTGCAGCGTGATTCCCGTAGATTCCTACGTGGAATTCTTCCAACATCTGCCATCCGACTTCTTGAGTGACGCACTCCTAGAGGATGCACCACGCCTGAATAGCTTGGACCCGACCGCCACATAGTGTTTGCTTCATCGGGCGACTTGTTCTGCTTCAGCTTCGACCTCGGGTTCTTTCTAGTGTAGAATTTACTCGATGAAGGGCTTCGTCCACTCGGGTGTAATCATCATGACTTGCTGATGAAGGGATGTTGTAGTTTGATGCTCCTCCTGCTCCTTGATGGATGGATGAAGCAGCTCCTGAACGAAAACACTACCTAGTACTTGCGCTCGGTGCAAGCTGAGTTTTGAAAGTGCATCTGCAGCCTTGTTGTTGTCCCATAGGACGTGATGGAACTCGAGCCCGTACAAGTATCTCTTGAGCTTTCAGACATCCATGCAGTATGCGTCCATGTTCTCCTTGGTGCAGTCTCAGTCCTTGTTAACTTGGTTAATGACCACCGAGGCGTTGTCGTAGACCATCATATGTTTGATTCCAAGCGAAGCAGCCAGGCGGAGCCCGTGCAGTAGAGCCTCATACTTGGCTACATTATTGGTAGCTTTCTAGAGAATTTGGAGCACGTATTTGACCTGGTCTCCCTTTGGGAGATGAAAATTACTGTTGCATCTGCTCCTTCTAGCTTCATTGACCCGTTGAAGTACATTATCCAATGTTCTATAGGTTCTTCGGGTGTTGAATGCTGGATTTCCGTCCACTCGGCGACGAAATCGACCAAAGCTTGAGACTTGATGGCGGAGCGTGGGACGAAGTCGATGGTGTGAGAGCCGAGCTTGACTGCCCACTTGGAGATACGTCCAATCACGTCTTTGTTGTGGAGGATATTGCCGATTGGGAATTATGTGACCCAAACAACTCGGTCTGAGTCAAAATAGTGGTGCAGCTTCTACGATGTGATCAAGACAGCATAGAGAAGCTTCTCAACCTAGGGGTAGCGTACTTTAGACTCTGTTAGCACTTTGCTGATGAAGTAGACTGGCTGATGTACTCTGAATACATGGTTGGATTCCTCCTACTCTACTACGATTGCGGTGCTCACTACGTGGGTTGTGGCCATGATGTAGAGGAGCAGTGGTTCCTGATCAGCTGGTGCAATGCAAATCGATGGTGACTAAAGGAATTTCTTGAGATCTTCAAATGCTTCCTCAGCTTTAGTAGTTCCACCAGCTCCATACGGATGGCTTCTTTCTTGTCCTGAGCGAATCTTCATAGCCGTTGTTTTTCTGGCTTGGCATTGGAATTGACATTTAATTTGTGTTCAGCTAGTTCCCTTTGGACTCCTAGCATGTCATAAGGTTTCCATGCGAAGATGTCGTTGTTGTCCTGTAAGAAACTAGTTAGCGTGCTTTCCTATTTGTCAGATAGGTTGTGCCGATCGGCGCTGTCTTTGAGGGGTCGCCCGTCCCTAGATCAATTGACTTCAATGGAAGTTCTTTTGAGTCCATCAATGGCATTTCTTGGGAGGTCTTCATTGTAGTCATGGTTGGCTTCTTGTTTGGAGCATCTAGCTCTACTTCGCTGAGTTGTATTGCCATTGTGGTCTCGGTTGCTGTAAGTTTTCACCAATTGTCACCGCCTCGGTGTCACAGTCGTTAGAGGTCTTCAGGTCGCCCTTTAGGGATAGGATCCCTTTAGGGCCTGGCATCTTTAAGACGAGGTAGATGTAGTGCGGTATCTGTTGGCGTCTCTTAGGACATTAATTCTATGTGCCAGAATTAGAATAAAATAATCATATCTAGTAGTTTTTGTTTTCAAATAATATCGTTCCACATGTATTTGGAGAACTATTTGGGTGCAGGCTTTGACAGAGAAAGAAGAAGGAAACCTAGGCAAGGCCCAGGTCGCCCGACCCCCTATGGTCGGCCGACCGGGGCTGGTGTCCAATGAGGCCCATACTTGGCCATGCAGAAGAAGAACACCTGAAGACCAACATGAGTGTTGATTGACCAAGAGGCACATCCAATGGATGGGATGAAAAGGTGAGAGATTCAACGGATTGAAAGGCCCACAACTCAACCGACAAAGAATTGATCAAGGTCGGTGCACGCATCATGGATACCAGGGAACACATATCAGTGACCCAGAGAAAGTTCAACTCGATCAGAGCCGAGGCCAGGCCGACCGGGTCCTGAGGCGCCTCAGCTTCTCTCTTCTCCCACAGGTCAACATAGCCTTCTGGAAATCATCTGGGCCATGCAAAGCGTGAGGCGATGAATTTGACGGTTGGCCGACCCCTTGGGTCGGGGGGACCGGGCACTGGATCGACTCGGTCTCAACCGTCTCGCACCACCTCAACTCAGTCCCCTCAGCCTATAAATACCTGCAAGAGGTACTGTATCAAACACACAACAGAAGAAAGAGCTCCTTAGTCCTCAAAGATGTAGTCTTAGTAGNAGTTCTCCGGATTTCCGAAGGAGTCTTGGTAAGCCCGGTGCTTAGTTCTCTTCTATCTTTGTGTACTTATAAGACTCTGAGCTTCAATGGAATGTATGTCTTGCTTATGTTATAAGGTTGAGTACCTTAGTTGTTCATCATATGAGTTGTATGTCTTGCATTTTAGTATAGCTGANNATGTGCCGAAAGTCTGCTTTGTTTATAGGAATAGTAAATAGAGTGTATTGCATATTGCAAATATGGTGTTTGCAATGTGTGATATCATTGGGGGTATCGCTGCCCAACGGATTAGTAGAGGTAGACGGCAGGTGGTGACAGCCATGTCTATCCTTTGTAATCCTCCACGTTCGGGAGTTGATGTTAGGCCTTTATGATAAGAAGTCATGCGCCATCCCTTGATGAGGGAACCCCATGATACCTCGATTTTCCCTCTATCATGTGTCTCTTGCTAAGTTTGTATGGTGTACACTTGTAGTGACTGAACTCATTTGTGAGAAGTATAAAGAATCCCTGGTTCACTGCTAAAGCATCTCCAAACTAAATAAGAATTAATTATCGAGCGATGAAACCTTCTGTGTGTCACAACACTACCCCTGTATAAATGTTTACCTCGGGCTAGAGTTTGGTATATTAATATTGTTATGGCATAACACAACAGAGCATTAATCTTCTCAACCATCGCTTTTCCTGTGGATTAAATATGATATTCTAGAATACTCCCAGGTGAAATGCTACAATGTACTTTTGTGCGCTTGCAGAATAATTGTAACGTTAAGAAATACCAACAAGTATTTCTGGCGCCGTTGCCGGGGAGTGCAACGGTTGAAAAGAATTGTTGAACCTTGTGCATAATCAATAAAATTATTAGGTACCACTGCTCCGGCAGGGTTATCTTGTGCTTTGTTCTCCTTTAATGTGAAATAGGGTGGTGGTTGACAAATCGAGTTTATCAAAAAACAAAGGCTCTTCCTAGGTAAAGATTTTATTGACAGCTCTCCATTTGCACCATCATTGCCGGTAGCTCGGCAGGAGTCGGCTCCCGATGATGTGGAGCAAATCAGTTCACTATTGTAGAAGAGACCAACGAGCACGAACCCAAGGTCAACACATTCATGCTAAGGTGTCACTCTAAACGACAATCAGGTATAATTAGATTCCGTAAAAACTTCATACTATAATTTCGGGACGTCTCTGCCCTCGACGAAAAACTTGAGCCCTTGCTGATAGGAAAACCGGTACTTATCCTGTNTCCCTATTCTGATTTTTCAGAATCAAAAAAAAATAAAAACAAAAATATAAAACAAAATAAAATAAAATAAAATATGATTGGCTTGCTAGTCTGCACACATCCAAAATGCTAAGGCAAGTAAAGTGGCCAAGTATGGGTCGTTCGACGCGTCACGTCTGACCGACTCATATTCTTGCCCGCTCACTTGCAACTCACAAACCCGTGCAACCTCACACTCTCGCATAGCACTCACGACTTGCCCCTAGAGAAATGATGGCCAACAAAACATGCCTAAAATCATTATTTGCACTCTTTGCGCACATTGTCCTCACTACTTGAGACTGGTAACTCCGTAAGTCGAAGGAGTGTCAAAACGGCAATGATGTCCGGTCGGCTGACCGTGCCTAGTTGCTCGATCTACAGATGCGACATTGCACTCCATTCACCCACCATTGATGGCTCTCATTAAAAGATGGACCTAAGTGGCCATAATGATCGGTCGGCCGATCCTCCCCCGTCGCGCGACCAGCTGGCAGGATCATTACGGCTATTTCAATTGGCACTTGATGTGATATCCCGCGTAGTAATGTGACATCAAAGCACGGACGCAGAGGAGAAAAGGGCCGGTCGGTCGACCCCTGCTGGTCGATCGACCAGGGGGTGCCGCGCGCCTATAAATGGTGACGCCTCTGGCCAGAGCTCCTCGCCCCTTTCCGAGTTGCTGCAAGCCCTCGGCCATTCTCTCCCCCAGTAGTTCTCTACACTTGTTCTAGCGCTTGCTCACTGAAAAAAATAGTAGTAATGTTGTTTACTTTCTGAATAAGTGAATGAGTTGTGGAGGTTCTCAACCCCACAAGAACAACTAACCTTTTGTGGGGCGACCAAGCCCCACAAGAACTGCTAACATTTGTTTGTGGAGGCGACTACGCCCCGCAAGAACGATTAACTTGTTTTTAACGCTAACATGCTAACGCTCACCCCATCATTCTGGTTAGTTTTGTTTCCTTCTGCTGTTGCTCAGGGACCATGAACTTCGTCAAGGGACTCGTGAAGAAGGCGAAGAAGGACGGTGGTTCTGGCTCAAGAAGGAGCCACCACTCTGGAAGCACCGAACTAGTTTCCTCCAGCACGGAGATAATTAGTTCAGGTGGAGAGGAAAGAGGGAGTCAGTACAGTCACCACTCCATGGAGATCTCTAACGGCCAGTACTACTACACCGGGGCTGGTGCTACTGGTGCCGGTGGCGGCGATGGTGGCGATGGCGACGGGAACGGCAGCAGGAACGGCGGCAGCATGAGCAGCAGCAACAACAACGATGAACGGCCGGCATTCATCACCGACGACCAACTCGACATCGAAGAGGGACACGAGATTGAAGCTTACAACATTCTCCTGACTCGTTCTTTTGAACACACACGTGTGTTCACTAATAAGTTCATGGAGAAGTCAGGTATGGCCACTGATTTTGAGAATGTTTGGTCTGCGGTGGGTTGGTCGAATTTTACTCATATTCCTGAACAAGGTTGCCATTTTCTCACTGTTCAATTTTTGGCAACCCTGCAAAAAGCGCCTGAGGGTATCTCTTTCCATTTTCTAGGGCACGAGCACTTCATCACCTGGGCGGACCTCAGTTTGCATTTAGGTTTTCACAAACGATGCAATACTAAATTTGATAGATCAATTAGCGTTCTTTTTAGTCGTGCTCTAGCCACCACCAGATCTAGCACAAGAGGACACCTCCCTGGGTTGTTGATGTTAGCCCATTGGTCATCGTGAGAGAAGTGATTAGGGCTTCCAACCACTTTAGGAAGGTAGGGGTATCCGGTTCGATAGACATGATTTTGTGGTGAATTAACTTTTTCTTGCACTTTCAGTCTGTTTGAGCTATCCCTTTGAAGATGACATTGACCACCTTGTCGGTGTTTTGGAAGCCAATGGCCTTGGCGTTCTTGCCCCCTCTGTTGTCATCGTCAGTCTTGTCGAAGGGTCCTTCTGGTATGAAGGTCTTCTTGAGCCCGATGCACTCCCTGTTGGAGTTTTTGTCATTGGGATGGAAAGGACACTGCTTCTTGAGTACTTTCTCGAGTTTCTTGCGGGATTGGCCTCACTCACCAACATTGACAGTATCTTCAGGCTTGCATTTCTTGTTTTCATTGTAGTTGTGTTTGTTACTCTCAATCTGCTTGCCCTTGTTCCGGTCATTGTTGTTGCTGGGACGATCGGCCCAGGTTTGGTAAACCTGTCCCATTGTAGATCCTCCACGTCGGCCCATCTGTTGATGAGTTCGTGTGTTGCTTCTACTGTCTTTGGCCGGTTCCAGCCAAAGTCAAGATGCAAGGTTCGGTCATTGAGGCCACTAAGGAAGCAGTCAATGACGTCTTGGTTAGTGCGTGCTACACATGTGGCTCTCTTTTCCTAGAAACGACAGAAGTAGCTCCTTAGGCACTAGGTCTAACCCTGCTTGCATAGTGCCAAGTCAAAACAAGTGCCCGGCTTCTAGCATGATCCTTGGAAGTTGTTGACGAAGACCTTGCAGAATTCGTCCCATGAATCAATGGAGCCGACAGGAAATCCTTCTAGCCATGTCAAGGGAGCTGCTCCAAGGGCTAGGGGCAAGTATGTGCACATGGTGTCCAATTTCCCCTTGGCCGCCTTGATTGCCGAGTAGTTGATGTGGATCCACTGCTCGGGGTCGTACTTCTCGATGCCCGTTGGCTTAAACTTGTCGGGCCAACGTGTAGCCCTAATTCTATTTGAGAAAGCAGGAAATCCTTTGTACTTTCCAAGGTTGTGATGACCTTGATCTGGTGGTCCGTAGATTTGGTCGTACTCCTTGAGGCGCTTGAGCTCTTCTTCTCGACGTTCCTTAGTGCGCGAGGAGATGACCGTGCACACCTGTCGCGGAGATGATGGCGCAAGTCCCTATCATTATCACGATCTCGGTTGCCGAGTGCTCGCCTCCGGTGGCTGTTATCGTGCCCATGTCTTTGAACTATTTGGCTGTGAGCGGCTTCGTGGTGGCTTGGTCCTACAGAATGGCTGCCGCCTCTGCCTCAGATCACAATGCCTCCCGCGTCGTCTGCCTATCGGCGATCTCTTCTTTGATGGGAAGCATGGTTGCGAACGCTCCTGGCCCTGATCTGGTTGCTGCCTTGTTGACTCGCAGTGATTGTTCGAGCAGGATGCAAGGCGTCGTGCTGAATTGTTGCGGCTTCGATCAAGGCTGTCAGCTTGTAAACCTCTGGAGTTTTATTTAGGCGTCAAAGCCTGTCTGCTGTAGTCAAAATATTGGTCGTCGGGTTGTTGTAGACCTCCTATCTAACCACTTGAAGGAAAGCTCCTCCAGGTTTTGAGGGACTAGCATCTCCTGGGTGTGTCGGCGTCGTTCTGCTCGAGCTGTATTCCTCACGTGACATCAGTCACATTCCACCTGGTCTTCGTTTGCTTCATTTGGCGCATCAGCGGATATCTCGACGTTTTGGATGATCATCATGGCTTGTCATCCTGCATAGAAGATGTCGGCGCTTGAAGTCGCCTGAAGAGTAGAGTCGTGTTCGTCGTTGGAGTCAAGCACCTCTCCGTGCTGGAAGGGTAAGGGATTCATGCAGGCGATGATGTGTAATAAGTCCAACTCTTCTTGTTCAGTTGCTCCAAGCTCTTGCTTTCATCCTAACCAATGGACGAACCTGCCTTCTGGAGTAGATGTGATGATGAGTCCGGATTGTTTCCCGTTGAGAGGGAACTCGTCGAATTGGACCAGGGATCAGAGTTGTTTTAGTGAGTCCTCCTGGTAGGTTGAGGTGGCTCCCGCGAGTCCATGTGGGAATCAGCTCGGGGTATTGGCCTTGTTCCTAGCAGTGGTTGAACTTGTCCTCTTCTGATTCTTCGTTGATGCAAGTTTGCTCGATGGTTTGTAAACTGGCTCGGACTCCTTGGGTGACTTTGAAATTTTCTCAATTCAAGTTGGACTCAAATTGAGAGTTGATGCTTTCCTAGTCTGAGTTGTAGTCGAACTAGGAGTCGTGGTTTCCCGAGCCCGAGTTGATATCGGACTCAAGGCATGATCTCGTCGATGTTGTCGGCGAGTTACTCCTGAGTTGTCAAGACGAGGATGCAATCAAAGTTGCCCACGACGTCCGCCATGCAGACCCAAGAGCCGAACACGAAGTTGGCGCCTTTGTTGAATGCCTTGTCGCCGTCACAGTTGATGATGCTCGGAGCCATCGAGCTTGCCTGATGAATCTCGACGAGAGCCCCTACTTGGCGCGCCAGTTGTCAGCTTTTAAACCGGCTAGCCTACTATTGGGGGTGCCTAAGTAGTCAAGTTGTTCGCGAGGGTCTTGCCGAGATCAGAAGCACGATGGTGAACATGAGACTATTCAGACAGGTTCGGGCCGCCTCAATGGAGAGTGTAATACCCTATGTCCTGTATGAGGTGGATCGCTTCGTATTGGTGGTTATGTTTTACAAGGGGTACCTGCCTCACCTAGACGTGGGAATGGATTGGGTGTAATCCAATATCCAATTGGATTTTATTACCACACAAGGTTGGATTTTGGACATAGTTGGATTTAGACATCTATTTGATTTAGATCCAACAATGTTGGNCGATAATCCAGTTTATGTTGGATTTTACTCTGGGTGGCTATGCTTGTATGTGTGACGCCTATCTATTCGTTTATGTGGCTTAGGACGTGGGGCCCACATATAGATATGACTACACCAATTTGCACGAAGTAGCGGACTATTGTTTTAAGACATCTGCAACAAATTTCGGCCAAATCCGCTAAAATTTTAAGGTGTGAACGCGAGATTTTAATTT
>JAZFNS010020006.1:70697983-70709230 GCA_037127165.1 Alloteropsis angusta | reverse complement strand
GGTATCTTGCTTCTGATCTGGGTCGTCCGTGATGAGATGAAGGGCTCACAGAGCTCTACTCCTCTCTAATCGCTGGAGACGAACATCGACGTCGGTGCAGGCCGCACCATGGTGTTGGCTTGCCGGAGAAGAGCGGCTCAGGGGCTATGGTTGTTGGATTTTGATGCAAAGCGGAAAAATGTGGAGCAGAGCACGAGGATTCTTATATGCACTTGATTTGGGCTGGGAGGTAGTGGTGNGTGGTGCGGCAGGAAGATGGGCGGAGCAGATCACTGATGCGCGTGGGGGTGGATTCTGGACTTCAGTTCTTCGCATCAGGACGCCGGGGTGGCCACCTGGTACTATTGGGTGTGCAAGGGAGCAAAGAGGGAGGTCAGAGGGGGCACTAATGGTAGAGGACAAAGGCTGCATAGGTTTGTACCTTGGNTGGATTTCGACTACGAAATTTCGGTGAGGCATGGGGCCATGGCGGGCAGGGCTTGATGGAGCAGCAAAGGGGAAGGCCGAGGCTCATTTTAGAGTATTTAAAAGGGCATGAGGGGCTCAAGTGGTAGGGATTTGGAGCAGCAGGCACTACGGGCCTTACTGCCATGAAGGCTATAACTCGCCTTGATTCATGGTTTTGAAGGAGGAGGATAGTTTGTGCCAAGGGGAAGCGATGGGTTCATGGCCGAGGAGAAGCGAAGAGGGCACAGACTTGTTGGTGGCCCTGGGTGGATGTGATCGCGGTCGGGGTTGCGTGTTACTGGTTGTGACACTATTTGAGCATGAACATTGCTTCAAACAAAAAATCAACTACACAGTTGTAGATCTAGTTGAAACGAACATTTTTTGTTTAATGTTTGTCTTCATCCGAGGTCACACATAAAAGTTACGAATTTCCAAAGACAACTTGGAATTCGAAATGCATAGGCAGGAAACTTATTCATGCCAGCACAATTTGAGCCAGTGCAAAAGTGGTGTATTCGTGACGGTGCGGATAATTCTGAGAGTATTGTTACCGATGTAATTTTGGTCACGCATGAATAAGAGAGCATTTGTACCAGTGCAATTTTGAGTCGGCGCGTATAATAGGTTATTACCGGCACGAATAAGAGAACTATCACGAATAGTTATCTTTTCACGCTGGCTCAAAATTGGAATGACACGAATGACTTCATCATTTGGGCTCATTTGTGACTGGCACAATTGAGCTGATACGAATGAGTGTTTTCTGCTGGTGTGGGTATTCCATTGATGAAGATGAAAATGGTTTAGGTTCCACTGATACTAGGACTAACAAGTTTGCAAAAAAAAATGTGAACTTTTACTAGAGATGAGGATCGGCACAACATAACCTGCGATCAAATCTTACTAATAAATTTAACTCAATCTAAATCAGGTTTAAAATGCTATCCAATTACTATAGGAAAAATGAAGTTTAGCATTTTTTATGACTAAATATATATCAAATGGGTCTACAGAAAAACTTCTCTGATATTGAATCAAATTGCATGGTCTTAAATAAAAACCATTTGCCATGTATAACGAACATATCTAATAAAACACCATTTGTTATTTAGTATTATCTTTGATCGATTTTGTCAAATAGAGTTTAGTTTAGATAGTCTTCTCTAGAGATCATTATTATTATGTTTATTGTAGATATGTTTCAAAAGCCATGTGGTATTACTGGTTGTTTTTGTGGTAGTTGGTGCGGATCACGGCTTCACCTGGTGTCTTGGTATAGATGCCAAGAGTTGTTTAGCTTGGCCTCTATCATACTGTGGCTGACCACCAAAACAACTGTAGCCAACTGGACAACACACACACACACCATATGGTCCATATGACATGCTTAACAAGTTGGAGACATTCTCCACCAACCTGGGATTAGTCTCAAACATAAGCATGCTTGTATAATTGAAACATGTTCATGGAAGAAGATCTCAAACCACTTTGTTGACTCAATGTTAATCACTCATCATATAATTGAAAATGTATTTTTCATGTTTGTTAGGTAGCAGGTAAAATATGCTTTTCAATATATGGATTCGCTCAAATGTGTTTACAATAGGTTTGTTAGGCAGTTTGAGTGCTTAGGTACAAAATCCTCATTTCTTAGATTATGGTATATACCAGATCTACGTGTCGCCATTTCAAACTCCATACCACCATCTAGGACCTCCGGCGTGGATGTGTACAACATGTCATGCATGGAAAGTACCTGGCAAGTCTTTTACTAGCTCAAGATTCATAGAACTGGATTTCATTGGTTGTGACTTTGATGTATATTGTCTAGATGGTGTTCACTCAAGGGCATTGGTATGTTCAGTTACTTGCCCTAGCGAAAGGATCACATATAGCGTTGCTAGGCAAGACTGCAATGGTACTGGATGCTGCCGTTATATGTTCCCCAACACGGTTGTTTACATGGGGCTCCAATTCGTGAGGCATAGCAAAAGAAAGCTCAAAGTTGAAATGAAACACATCAACCAAAGCTCTCTATGGACAAAATCAACGTTGAAACATATAGCATGCAGCTTTCTTAGGGCCCGTGCACCAGTCTCGTACTCGACCTCATTATTGGTGGCTTTCTAGAGAATTTGGAGCACATGCTTGAGCTTGTCTCCCTTGGGCGAGATGAAAAGTACTCTTGTGTGAGCTCCTTTTAGCATTATTGACCCGTCGAAGTACATGATCCAGTGTTCTGGGGGTTCTACGGGTGTGGAATGCTGAATTTCCATCCACTAGGTGATGAAATCAACCAAAGCTTGAGCCTTGATGGTTGATCATGGGACGAAGTCAATGGCGTGCAAGCCAAGCTCGACCGGCCACTTGGATATGCGCTCAACTGCGTCTTTATTATAGAGGATGTCGCTGATTGGGAATGATGTGACCACAACAACTCGGAGTGAGTCAAAGTATTGACGTAGCTTTCGCTATGTGATCAAGACAACATATAATAGCTTCTCTACCTAGGGGTAGCACACTTTTGACTCTATTAGCACCTCGCTGATGAAGCATACTGGCTATTGTACTTTAAATACATGGTCAGGTTCTTCTCGCTCCACTATGATTGTGGTGCTCACTACGTGAGTTGTGGCCGCGATGTAGAGGAGCAGTGGTTCCTGGTCAGCTGGTGTGGTAAGAACTGGTGGTGTTTGAAGGAATTTCTTGAGGTCTTCAAAGGCTTCCTCGGCTTCTACAGTCCATACAAACTTGTCTTGCTTCCTGAGGAGCTTGAAAAAAGGTAATCCTCTGTCGCGCAGTCTTGATATGAATCTGTTGACGGCCGCCATGCATCCTATCAGCTTATAGACATCGTTGAGGGACTTTGGAGGCTTCACGGATGTGATGGTGGAGATCTTCCCGAGGTTATCCTCAATCTTGTGGTGGCTAATGATAAAGCCAGCAATTTTGCTGCAGGCACGCCAAACACGCACTTGGTTGGGTTGAGTTTCCAGTGGAATTTCCTGAGGTGAGCGAAGGTCTCAGACAGGTCGTCTATCACGCTGTCCGGGTTCTTTATCTTGACCACAATGTCATCAATGTAGGCTTTCACATTGCGCCTGATCTGAGTCTTCAAACAACTCTGAATTGCGCGCTAATATGTTGCTACTGTGTTCTTGAGTTCGAAGGACATAGTGGTGTAGTAGAAAGCATCAAACATGGTGATGAACATCGTCTTGACTTGGTCGTCTTCTTGCAGGCTTATCTGGTGATAGCATGAGTAGCAATCGAGGAAACAGAGCAAGGTTGGCCGTTGAGTCCACCACTAGATCAATGCGGGGTAGCCCGAAAGGATCCTTTGGGCAATGCTTGTTCAAGTTAGTGTAATCGACGCATATCCTCCACTTGATGTTCTTCTTTCACACTAGGACAGAATTAACTAGCCAGTCGGGATAACACTTCTTTGATGAATCTGGATGCTAGTAGTTTTCGGCTCCATAAGGATGATTTCTTTCTTGTACTGAGCGAATCTTCATAACTGGTTGTTTCTTTGGCTTGGCGGTGGGATCAACATTTAATTTGTGCTCAGTTTACTCCCTTAGGACTACTGGCATGTTAGAGGGTTTCTATGTGAAGATGTTGCGGTTGACCCATAAGAAGCTAGTGAGCGCGCTTTCCAATTTGGTAGATAGGTTAGCGCTGATCAGTGCCGTCTTGGAGGTGTTGCCCGTCCCTGGGTCGATTTTCTTCAATGGAACTTCTTGGGAGGGCTTCATTGTAGTTGTGGCTGGCTTCTTGGTTGGGACATCCAATTCTGACTAGTTGAGTTGTTTTGCCATTGCGGTTACGATTGCAGTCGGCTTGGTTGCTATAAGTTTTCAGCAATTGTCATTACCTCGGTGTTGCAATCGTAGGAGGTCTTTAGGTCGCCCTTCAAAAGATAGGATCCCTTTAGGACCTGGCACCTTAAAGATGAGATAGATGTAGTGTAGCATCGCCATCAACTTTGCCAACGCAGGTCTTCCTAGGATAGCATGGTATGATGATTCAAAGTCGGAAACTCCAAATGTAATGTACTTGGTCCTGTAGTTAGCCTCATTACCAAATGTAACTGGAAGTGATACCTGGCCTAGAGGAACTACAACGTTGACTGGGACAATGCCGAAGTATGGAGTCTCTGTGGGTTTGAAGACCTTGGCGATGTTCAAACCCATCTTCTTCAGAGTTCTGGCGAAGGGGATGTTGAGTCCGCTCCCTCCGTCGATCAGTGTCCTTGTGAGTTGTGCTCCAGCCATCACCGGGTTTAGCACCAGAGGATACCTCCCCGGGTTCTTGATGTTTGCCCATTGGTCGTCACAGGAGAAGTTTATCGGGGCTTCCGACCACTTCATGAAGGTAGGGGTAGCCGATTCAATAGACATGATTTCAGGGAAATCAGCTTTTGCTTGCGCTTAGAATCTGTCTGAGCTATCCCTCCGAAGATGACATTGACCACCTTGTCGGCTGATTGGAAGCCACTAGCCTTGCCATTCTGACCCCTCCATTGTTGTTGCCAAGCTTGTCTGAGGGTCCTTCTGTGCCGGAGGCCTTCCTGAGCCCGATGCATTCCCTACTGGAGTGTTTGTTCTTGGGATGGAAAGGACATTGCTTGTCGAGTAGATTTTTGAAATTGTTGAGGGAAGGGCCCCGCTCAGCAATGTTGATGGAGTCCTCGGGCTTGCGTTTATTATTGTTGTTGTAGTCGTGCTTGCTAGTACTTTTGATCTGCTTTCCCTTGTTCCGGTCGTCGTTGTTGTTGGGACGATCAACCCCTGGCTTGGTGAACCTATCCCACTGTAGGTCTTCTGCGTCGGCCATCTATTGATGAGTTCGTGCATGGCTTCTACTGTTTTGGGCCAGTTCCTACCAAGTCCAGATGTAGGGATCGGTCAAAGAGGCCGCCATGGAAGCAATCGATAACGTCTTGGTCGGTGAGCGCTACGCATGTGGCTCGCTTTTCCTAGAAGCGATGACTGTAGCTCCTGAGGTACTCATTCTGACCCTATTTGCATTGTGTGACATCAAAGCAAGTGCTCGACTTCTGCCATGATCCTTGGAAGTTGTTGATGAAGACTTTGCAGAGTTCGTCCCATGTATCAATGGAGCCGGCGGGCAATCCTTCCAGCCAAGTGAGGGGAGCTGCTCTGAGGGCCACTGGAATTATGTACACATAGTGTCCGAGTTCCCCTTAGCCGCTTTGATCGCCGAGTAGTAGATGCAAATCCACTGCTCTGGGTCGTGTTTTCCATCATACTTCTCAATGCCCGTGGGTTTGAATTTGTCGGGACAATTTGTAGCTCCGATTATGTGNTGAAAAAACATGAAACCCTTCATACTTCCCAAGGTTGTGATGCCATTGGTCTGGTGGCCCATAGATTTGGTTGTACTCCTTGTGGCACTTAAGCTCTACTTCTCGGTGTTCTTTTGTGTGTGAGGAGATGATGGTGCAAATCCCTATCATCATCGTGATCCCGGTTGCCGAGTTCTCACCTATGGTGGCTGTCNACCGTGCCCACTGCTTTGAACTACTTGGTTGTGAGCGGCTTCGGGGTGGCTTGGTCTAGCGGCATGGCTAGCACCTCCGCCACGGATCACAATGCCTCCCGCGTTGTCTGTCGCCTTGCAATCTCTGCTTTGATGAAATGGTTGATTACGGTTGCTCCTTCACCTGTTTTTGCTACTATCCTAACGACTAGCGGTGATTCTTTGAGCGGGGTGCAGGGCATCGTGTTGAATTGGCGTGGTCTCGATCAAAGTTGCTAGCTTCTGAATTTCTAGAGTTTGCTCCAGGCGTCGTAGCCCTTCCACTAGAGCTAAGATATTGGCCGTCGGGTTGTCGTAGACCACCTGTCCAGCCACTTGTAGAAAACCTCCATCTAGGTTCTGGGGAACTATCCTGGCGTTGGCGTGTTGGCATCTTTCTGCACAAACCGCGTTCCTGTCACGGCGTCCCTCCCGTTCTTCCTGGGTCTCATTATCTTTAGTTGGTTCATCGGTGGAGATCTCGACGGTGTTTTGGATGATCACCTTGACTTGTCCTCCTGGTGAGAAGCTGCCGGTGCTTGAAGTCGCTAGAAGGGTTGACCGCACTCATCGCCAGAATCAAGTGTTTCTCCTTGCTGGAAGGGCAGAGGATCCATGCAGGAGATGATGCGGGAAGTGTCCAAGTCTTCTTGCAGGGTTGCTTCAAGCTCTGGCTTTCGTCCTGGACAATGGACGGACATGCCTTCTGGTGTGGATGTTATAACTAGTCCAGCTTGCTTTCCACTAAGGGGAAACTCGTCGAGTTGGACCAGAGATCGGAATTATTTTGATGCTTCCTCCTAGTAGGTTGAGGCGGTTCCTGTGAGTCCTTATGGGAATCGGTTTTGGGGTATTGGCCTAGTTCCTAGCAGTGGTGGAACTATTCCTTTGGAAATTGGCTCGGACTCCTTGGGTGACTTTGAAATTTTCTCAGCCCGAGTTGGATTCGAACTGAGAGTTGATGCTTTCATAGCCCAAGTTGTATTCAAACTAGGAATCAAAGTTCCCTGAGCCAGACTTGAGATCGGACTCAGGGGCGCGATCACGTCGGTGCTGTCCGCGAGTTGCTCCTGAATCGGCGACACAAGAACACAATTGAAGTTGCCCACGTCGTTCGTCGTGCAGACCCAGGATCCAAAGACGAAGGTGGTGCCTTTGTCGAACGCCATGTCACCGTCGCAGTTGAAGATGATCGGAGCCATCGAGCTTGCCTGACGAATCTCGAGGAAAGCACCTACCTAGCGCACCAGCTGTCAGTTTTTTATATCGGTAGCCTAATATGGGGGGTACCAAGGCAGTGAAGTTGTTCGCAAGGCCTGGCCGTGATGAGAAGCACGATTGTCAACACGAGATGATTTAGACAGGTCCGGGCCGCGTCGATGGAGAATGTAATACCCTACATCCTGTATGAGGTAGATCGCTTCCTACTAGTGGTTATATATTTACAAGGGGTCCCTGCCTCACCTTATATACTCAGGAGGCAAGGTGTACAAGGCAAACAATACAGATTCTTAGTTGAATACTAAACATAGAGTCCTAACCAGAGTACGTCGGGTTGTTTATGGGCAGCCGACTAGTTTCCTTAACCTGTACGTGTTTGGGCTTGCCATAGTTAGAGTCACCGGCCCAATTCTCCATGGGTCGGTAGCCCATAAGGACTCCCATGGATCCTGGTCCCTCGGTAAATCGATTAGAGGAGAAGCCCCCCTATTCGGAGGAATGTCATGTCCCAGTGGCGGGGTGCTCCCCTTCGCCCCTGATGTGTCACGTCAAGAAGGTGTCAGCCCAGGTAACCCGGCATTGGACATCAGGAGGACATCGGGATAGCGCAGGGTGTCCTGCGCACTTCGCAAGCGAGCGTCGAGGCCATGCAGCCGGCCCCTCCCCAGCCCTGGATGAACTGAGCCAGTTACAGGGCGGCGCCAACAAGAATGTTGCTTTCACACTTAAGTGCGGTAACTCCTTGTCCTTGGGCCCCTAGGGCGGTGGATGAATAGGCATCAAAAGTCAACATGTAATGCAGATCCCCAAACCCCGTTGGAATCTCATGATTAGCAAATGAAATGAAACCAGAGAGAAAGCAAACGGGATGTAGACTCGTAGAGTATTACGCCCCAGGGCGGCCTGAACCCGTCTAAACGTTGAGTCTGACCGCTCCCACAAAACGAAACGTTGCACGTGTTCCCTCGAGTCCCTGCTCGCGATGCTCACCCACCGTCACGTACGAATCATCTAATTCTACCCGAACTCGGCCAAAACTGGTTCCACCAGTTTGTGTTGACAGATCTGACATAGTAACAAAAACCGTTCTTACTTGTTTGGGAAGCTGATTTCATCGGTTTTGTTAGGTGATGATCTTCCTGAAGTCATAACTCTATCATGCGGACTCCAAATCAAACTTTGACATGTGCAAGTTGATCGTCTCGACGAGATCTACGCAATGGTACAATCCAATTGCTAATATGACTAAGTTACACATTTCTATTTGAGTGATTCCTATAACTGATTTGCCTAGATTGCAAACAAACCCCCTGTCATGCTAATATTGATCGTCAACATTCTCCCTGACAAGCGGGCATGGTATGCTTGCATATTCGTTGTACTAGTACAGAAATCAAATGTCCTCCCCGACAAGCATATTCGTTGTACTAGTACAGAAATCAAATGTCCTCCCCGACAAAACTATATGTGCATCTTCCATTAGTTTTGTTTGCCAGAAACTTGTCTTGTCTGCATGACTTCCCTTGACGCATATTATCTTGTCTGCAACTTGTCATCTCAGTTTAATTTACCAACAAAGTTTATTAGCTTGTGTGACTCGTGTTGGGTGGTAATGCGGTACTAAACAGCTATCATCCATCACAAGATATTAACTTGGTTGTTAAGCAACAGTGATTTGTTAAATTATTTGATGCTGTAGAGCTGTTGTGCGTGACATTTTCATGCGCTTTCTTAGGCTACTAACTCTGTTTTCAGGTGTGACATTTAGAGCAAGGTAATTAAAAGGCATATGCCCCTGCAGGTGAGTTTTTTTATTAGAAGACATACATTTTTTAAAAAAAAAGAATGCTCAGCGCTTGGTGTTATGGCGAATTGTAGAATTGCTCTTTTTTAGATGCACAATTTATATATGTAGGTACTGTGTTCGTGATCAGTTGACACACAAATGCTGTGCAACCTTTTCTCCTTAAGTTTCCTAAACAATATTCAGTCACAGTTACAAGTAGAACCACAAGAAAGTATCCAAAATAAGCACCTCACAACATCCAATAAACAGAACGCCTCACAAGAGACCCTCTCCGCATATCATGTCGTCGGTGTGGTCGGAGGGCAGCTGTCCTTAACGCACGCCAGCACGTCCCTGTACTCCCTGTGGATAGTGAAGCTGTCGTACACCTTGCCGTCGCTNGGACCGCTTGTACTCGTAGAGAAGGGACGAGTAGTTAAACGCCGTGAGCTTGACGAAGCCGTAGTCCATCTCCCTGTACAGGCTCCAAGCCGGGACCTCGGTGGTGAAGTTGCTCAGGTGGCTGCCACCGCCCCCGACCACGACGTGGATGGTGCCGTTCATGGTGCCCGAGTAGTGAGACTTCTCCGAGCTCGTGCATTTTTCCTGCACAAAAAAAAANGTATCACAATACATCCAAACACGAGGCCAAACAAAAACTTCATCAGGAGGAATAAGCTCTATACCTCATAGACAGGGCATGTCCTCTCGTAGTTGTGGACATGGCCGTAGAACGCCATGTCCACCCTGTACTTCTGCCAGAGCTTCTGGAGGCTTTGCCGGGACATTGGCTCAGCGAACGACCCGTCTATGCCATAGAAGAAACCAGAAGAGTAACCAAGAACGCGATGAGCGATGAATATCAGCCATGGCTGCTTCTTCCGATCGACCGTGGCGAGGCAGTTCTCGATGAACTTGTACTGCTCTGTGCCTTCCCGCCAGTCGTGCTCGCTGTCAGTGATGCAGAACCGGAACATGCCATAATCTGTTGAATACCTGTTGAACCAGAACAAAGTGTTTAGAAAGCGCTTTGCTGCTTATGCATTGACCAAAGCAGAAGTACTTCCCTGTAATTCAAGTATGGCTAAATCACTTCGGATAGTTTTCTTTTCTCCTTTTGTTTTTCTATGCTTTTTCTTGTAAACGTTTTGTTTATTTTTATTATATTTTCAGTAGGGGTGTTTGCCCCTCCTGTTCCATAAAAAGAAAACGAACAAAGTGTTTTTATAAGGTTGGTAAATTATCACTGTTCGTGGTCTGACAAGTGTTTTTTTTCATGGCAAAGGTTAATAGTGACTGTTCATGATCTGACAATGCTTATGGAATAGTTACTTACATGAAGGCTACAGACAGATACTTACCAGTAGTTTGCTCTGTTTTCTGTTGGTGAATAGTACATGGTCTCAGCTAAAACCCCACACTCCCCTCCAGAATCTTTTCCATTGTAGAATGACCGACTGTTGGGCCAATCCCGTTCATGATTCCCGCTGCATCAGACAAAGCAAACTATATCAACACCATGATTTCTGAAAGTCTTATCAAGACACAAGATTCCAAGAAAAAAATTACAGACCTCGCAGTCATGTAAGGGACCCGTGAAGTAATCGCCTCTACTTGTTGCGTGAACTGATCCCATTGTGAAATGTACCCGTTAGCATAGGTAATATCACCAATGTGAAACACTATATCTATGTTGTCAAGGTCCTTGATCAGTGTATCTGTAGTGTTAAGCGATCCAGGCTGGTAGTTGCTGTACTCGTTGCTACCATCCCTCTCAGCCTATAATCGATAATACAGTGTGAGTCCACAATCACTACTATTGAAAAATATGCAAAATTTTCTGGAAGACAAACACATTCATAGCACTCTGAATATTGTACCTTTNCCCATATCGCCAAAAATAACAACTCGCTGCACTGACTTCTGACCAGGATAAGGAGGGGCTCTGAACGAAGAAAGCTTGCCCCATGTAATATTTCCATCAGGCAGCATATGCCCTATTTTGTAGTAGTACCTAGTGTAGAAAATTCAAACACTCAGATCATCTGTATTAAAAACTGAAATGACTATCTGCNGGCACTCGAGGCAGATTTACTCTTTATTTGGCCACAAATCCGTCAGGAAAGCTGTGTGTATGAAACCAGGTTCTCTCCAACCAACAGTACGAGCAGGTTCTCCTGCACAAGTACAGTGACACACTACAATCACTAAGAGCTCTTTTATGGTATCCTATACCATAATAAAAA
>JAZFNS010020006.1:70451549-70462113 GCA_037127165.1 Alloteropsis angusta | reverse complement strand
TAGGTATAATACGTATACTATAGAAAAGAAAAGAAAAGAAATTAGAAAACATAAAAGAAAAGAAAAGGAAAAGAAACATAAAAGGAAAAGGACAGGAAAAGAAAAAAAAAGAACCTTTAGTCCCCGGTGGAAACACCAGCCGGGACTAAACGGTCTCCCACCTGGCCGCGTGGGGGGCCCTTTAGTCCCGGGTGGTGCTACGACCCGGGACTAAAGGCCACCTTTAGTCCTGGGTATTTACCCGGGACTAGTCCCGCCGGCGTAGTCCCGGTTCAACAACCGGGACTACAGCCGGTTTGGACCAGGGACTAATGGCGATATCTCTAGTAGTGTATCAAGTGACATCTCGAGCACCCTCAGTTTATACAGTTTGCCAAGCTCTTCCATGAGGTTTGGATACTTGCTGGTTTCGATTTCTGAAAGCTCTTCAAGAGAAAGCATACTGCCAATACCTTCTGGCAGCTGTGTCTGCCTGTTAACACATAGACGCACAAGTCGTCTTAGTTGAACCAAAGTTGATGGCAGTGTTTTTGTTTTTGTCCGCTTTAAGTCCAGGGTTTGCAAAAACTGCAGATTTCCAATTTGTTTCGGAAGCTCAACACAGTGTCTACCACTTAGCCTCAAATACCTCAAGTGGACCAGATTACATATATCCTCTATGTTATGACCACTGCAATCTTCCAAATCTAAGACACGTAAAACCTGAAAGCTTGGAAAGGGATCCTTCAAGCCTTTATTGTAACAAAATTTTCTTCAACTGACATAGTGACATGTCAGTGATATACTCAAGAACTATATCATGTACACGACAGGCTTGTATCCAACCATGAGCATCAACATGTACTGGCTGGACCAAACTTCTGTTGATGAGTTCGTTAAAATAATCCTCTCCTACTTTATACAAGCTCCTATCTTGTTTTGCATGCATGGACAAAGCCTTCACCAATCCATCTCCATATCAAGTCATCTTTCTCAACCTTATGATCCTCTGGAAATAAACTAAAATATAAGAAGCAAGGCTTTGGCTTCAAAGGCAGATCGTGGTAGCTAAGAGATAAAATCTGCCACATTTTCTCCAAATGAGAATTATTTTCAGCACTGATAGAATTGTACACACTGAACCATTCATCCATTTTCTTTTTTTTTTCTGAGTACACTAGCTATGGTAATGATAGCTAATAGCAAGCCAGCACATTTTCTTAAAAACTGTTCACATATGTGCGTAAACTCATCAGACGGGCATCTATCTTCACCAAATACCTTGTTATAGAAAAGATTTTGGGCATCACTATCCGAAAAAGGGTGCAGTTCATGTACCATAGCATCAACACAGCCAGGCGAGCGACACAGTTTCACAATATCAAAGTTCCGAGTTGTTGTAATTACTTTACTGCCATGGGTGTAATTACTTTTACAATTTATGTATTTCCATATTGATTCATCCCATAAATCATCAATAACAATCAAGTACCTGTCAGTGTGGAAGAGCATTACCTAGATGCAAAGGATACCAAGTATAAAGAAATAAGCAAAAAACCAAATTTGTTTAAATTGGAATTTACCTAACCACCTAAAGCCTTCTTTGGTTTTAACAAATACTGGCCTACCGGTACAGGAAATTCAATGCCAGAGGAGTGCTTTAAGGCAAAGGAAAGAGAGGCATGTAAATGTCACAACAATGTTGTTTTTTCCCGTGTAGAGGGGCATTTTTTCCCGATGACAATTATCCGGTGCAAAAGCCAAAAAGTGCAGGTGAGGTGAACCAGTAGGTCCCACATGTTGTGTGCCATAGAGATGTAAGAAATGCGCTCCAGATGTACAGTTTTCACAATTTTTTGCCCTAATAATACAAGCAAAAAAAAGCATTTTCCCTCTGATAATACAAGCAAAAACAAGCATTTGCATAGACACTAACAACTCAGCAGGATCCCAAATGGCAGAACAGAAAAAATTACTTTTTGTCGACAAATTTAGGGAGCAGCTGTCCATACATGATTTGTGTTATGTAAAGGCAAAGTCACTAATGTTTTTTTGTATATTTAAATACACCTTAAAAATAGCCTTTAAAAATACATATTGCAAATATATAGAAGTATTAGCATCATATTATCATCTACATTTAAAATGGCTAGTAACCTCTTAGTTACAGAATAAAAATAAAATAGAGGTGAGCTGAAAGTATGGGGACACGTATAAGAGATCGGTTGAAATGTGAAAAGTAGAAGAAAGTTATAAGGTGGATCAAAGGTTCGTATATGAAGGAGTAGTGGCTCAAATTTGAGTACTTGGTTGGGGTTACTCTAAAAGATGGAGGAAGACATGACCTAGGAGTAAGGACAAACTGTACGTGGATGATGACAAAGTCTGTGTGTGGATAAGGGCAATGATGAATGGGTCCCATAGGAACACTAATGGACGATCCTAATTTATTTCAACCATTGTAAAATTTTTCAGTTCAAATGGAAGCATCACATAAATATCCACTAACTGCAGAACAATCAGTAGAGTCGTAACACATGTTTGACCGAACTAAGTTTGTTATATGAAACTAATACTACATTCTGGTTTAAATATAGTTAAAAAACAGATCAGTGTTAAAAAATGTCATATAGTACATTTATACAAGACTGTTAGTAGTCCACTTGTTTGTGGAGGGAAGGAAGCTTCAATTCAACTATTATATAAGATCCAGGTATTTTATAATAAGAAATCACTTTATAAGCTAACAAGATATTAGGATGTTATGCATCGGACCATGGAGTTTTGTTGCTAAGACATAGGATATATTAAAACAAGATCCCAATGGATATACTTTGGATTGCCATACACACACACAACTAACAAATTAGACTCGCACAAATAACCTAAGATGTAAGCTGTCTTTACTCAATTCATACAAATCAACATGGAAAATCCAGCATATCACCAGGTAACTCTCAATATCTGAACAACTTTTCTTAGTCAGTATGTTCGAATGTAGACACCTAGTGCGTCAAGATTAGTCCCGGCACGTCCAAAGAAGCCAACAACGCTGCCATGTACCTCCACTGAAACGGTGAACTCAGTTCCTCCTCCTCTTCCAAAAGGTCCATATCTTCGAAGGTTTGTGGTAATTGTAAGTGATGTTATAATGTTGCCTAATGCATCAAATGGACCAAATGTTCCAACAATTCCCTTCAGATGCTCAAAGGCTCCGAGTCGAATCTGCAAGAAATAGTGAAGGCTCCCAGAGTCAATTATCGCTGGACAAGGCTTTGGTACGTATTTCATAAGGAAATAGTTATCAAAACAATAAGGGCAAAAAAACCCTTGAATTGGACACTGAATAAAAGGAGTGGAAATTGAGAAAATTCTTTTGTTTTAAAGATTTTCACTCACTGTATACGAGCTTCCGCTAGGAGTTCCCCAAGGACCTAACATCTGCTGTTTCCCATTACGGTCATTGTACGAAAATGCAAGCGAATTGACTACTGCATCACTGCATACTGTCATGCTTTCCATACGGTGTGGTACCACCTTCATGTCATGAGGCATGCCTCCATTTCCACCCCAAGGTTCAATGTTCGAAGGCGCCTATGGGTACAAATTAACCAATATTTAAAAAATTAGACAGGCCAAATTAATGAACAAGAATGAGAATGAAAGAAACAATAAACAAACTAAGTAATGAAATGAAATAAGTACATTTTCATCGTGTTCTTTGTCTCCTTCCTCTATTGTTTCCAGGTCAAAATTTGCTTCCATCCAACCCTTTCCCATCTCCACTTGGGCAGGACTGCTGACAGCAATGTTGGGAGTGCTATAACTCGTGTAGATACCGAGCGCATGGATAAATGTCGCCGCACGCCCAAAGAAGCCAACAATGCTATCATTGTTTTGTACAGAAGTCTTGAAAGATGTCCCTCCTCCAGAGCCAAAAGGTCCATAGCTACCTGCGTTCGTGACAAGCTTAACTGACTTTACCACATCAGCCGGAGCACCATTATATGGGCCAGTTGTTCCAGACACCTCAAGCAGAAATTCTGAAGGGCCAAACTGGATCTGCATGCATGAAACACCATTTTGAAGTCAATATATGTACAAAGAGACAGTTCATATAATTTGGGACTCAGATAAATAAATAAATATATATTCTTAAAACAATAATGCCGTCCATCTTTGCTTTCATGTGAGAAAAAAGCTATGTTGCCAAAATGCAAGATTCATTTGCTCACCCTACCGACACTCCCACCAGGACCACCCCATGGGCCTACACTGTGCTTCTTCCTGTTAGGTTCAATGTACGAGAATGCAAGGGCATCTATGACATCAGCACTCCAAATTGTCACGCTTTCGAGACGATGAGGTGTACCCTTAATGGTGTGAGCTTTCCTGGCATTTCCTCCCCAAGGACCAATCGTGGAAAGCTCGACCTCACATGTATATATAAGCCAATCATAAAAAATTAGAGAAAATAAACAACATTATTAAATTTGAAGAAATTGATCTATATAAGCTAGTCATAATAAACTAGAGAAATAATAGTAACAATAATGATATATTGATGAAATTGACTAGGATATTTAATTTGTACCTCCTCTCCACCACCTATTTCTTCCACTGTGCTAGCACTACTGGACTCTTCAGGAAAGGGTTCACAAATGACAGTTTCAGTCTGTATCAACTCGTTGATAATATGCCCAATTGTGGGTCTCTTTTTTCTATCAAACTCGAGACAGTTTGATGCTATCTTGATGCATCTTTTCACTTGCTGGGAGTATTCTTCCACTTACATTGATGTTGCCTCTAATCTGTTCCTCCAGTTCTTGTACACCTAAAGGTTTGAATTACAATATTGATGCTAATTTTCTAAATTGAGCAATACAAATTTATATATTTATGATGTTCTTGGAGTCAAGAAACGATTTTCTTACATGCTCAATAAATTGTTCGGGGGTTGTCATTTCAAGGTACTTAGAGTGGCCATCAGCTCCCGTCATAATCTGTATGATTATAATACCTAAACTGAATATATCATACTTATCTGTGATATGGCGGCTGTGTATGTACTCTGGTGGCACGTAGGCGCTGCATGTTATGTTGCGGATCATATAAAATTGAGTCATTTGATGAAGCGGAAAGTATAATGTTGAAGAAATATAATTACTTACAGTGTGCCTTTGAACTTATCACCACCTGTGACATGGCTATGCGTACCATTGAACAGCCTTGACAAGCCAAAATCTGCAATTTTTGGCGCCATATTCTTATCTAGCAATATATTGGCCGGCTTTAGATCTAGATGAAAATGGGCTTCTTTAGTCCCACGTGAAGGTAATTTAAACCCACACAAATCCCTTTGATTATTTTGTAACGAGTGCACCAATCATACCCAGAAGATTCTTCTGCAAAAGTAGACAAATTAAAAACATACATAAATTTAATGATTTAAAGAGTAGTGAATTGCTTTATCTTGTTGCCACTATATAAGATGGTTAAACTAAATAATAATCATCATACCATACAGGTGCTTGTCAAGACTTCCACCATGCAAATATTCGAAGCAGAGGACTCTATGATTCATTCTCACAAAAAAGAGTTCGCATTTTCTTGAATATATTCATGGCTTATTTCATAACAGTAGCCAAGTAACTGCACAATATTTTGATGATGAACCCTCATTAAGCTATTAAGTTCATTCTTAAATAGATTATCATCAATTCCTCGCATGTCATAGAGCTTCTTCACAGCAACATCTTTGCCATTGTAAACTCCCTAAGATCAATTTTTTAATACTCCACAGTAGCCAAGTGGTTGTTCCAGCTCAAAAAAGAACTCTGCAAATATGTATCATACCTTGAAGACTTCTCCATACCCACCATGTCCAACTTTTTGTGAAAAATCATTTGTGATTTCTTTCAATATATGGTATGAAAGACCAGTTAGCTTCATGCCTGAATTATTTAACCTCTCCATATTCTTTTGTATTGATTGCTAATAACTCCAACTTTTTCTGCATAAACTGAAAGAAATATGCGACAAAAAATGACTATATGCAGAATAAAATTAATACTACAAGATTATGCATTTACTACCATCTCAGAAATTGAGCATAATCTATTCATATGATTTTGATCAAGCAGAGGGTAAACGGAATTGCACGCAAAACTCTAAAGGCCTCCACATTGGTAGCTCATTAAAAAAAGCTTCACCGCTCTTAAAGAATAAATTATCTGACACTGGGGCAATTCTACTTCCCAGAAATGGTAGACCATCTTATTAATTATTTCACATTTGGCTAGATATCTGGTACAACTTTTGTGGTGTTTGAAGACATGGACAATGATCCTGCAGGCTTTCCCATACCTTTTCAAGGTGGTAGCACATATAGATAGTGCCAAACAATGGAATTTCTATCGTGACCAAAGAGGCCATTCGAATGCCACTCAATAGTATTGCAAAATTTTCTACAGTGCCATATGGCATCAGAAAAACAGAAAGAGGTGATACGCAGCCGCTAACATCTCGTATAGTTGTGTTTTAACATACAAGAAGTACTACTATAATCAAAATGATTTCAATACAACAGCCTACCTGTATCTTAACTTTACAATGATCTTTGAAAGAAAATTGAAAAAAGGTCGGTGTAAGTCTGAATCATACCACACCGTCGTCCCATTGCGTGACCATCAGTGGCCATTAAATTAATTCCACTGCATAATCCCCTACAACCACCCACATGATAGGGGGATGCAACCACCCACATCATAGCTAGTGGAGCTTATTTGGTAGATGTTGGCACGCTGCGACGGCTTTGAGAGGTCGATGTGCTACAGCGTGTTTGGTAGTTTGGGTGCAAGTCATTGAGGCATGAGTGTCACGATGATGGCTAGCCATCCATGACAGTAGACAGTAGCGTTTGGAAGACAGCCCATGCAGCGGCGATGCCATGTTGGCTAGAACTTCTAGCAGCTGGGGACTAGCTGTGGGTAGTTTTAGGGCCTCTTTGGTAGAGCTCCACCTCATTCTGATTCTCTATGGGAGCTGATTCTTCGAGAGAAGTGATTCTGTGGCTGAAAGTGATTCTCTTTGATTCTCTAGCAAAATTTAACAAAATCACGATGGAGAATCACATCACAGAATCAGGAGAAAAAGCTACTTTTTTCAGCTCCCAGCCCCTTAGTTCATTTCAGAGAATCACTTCACAGAATCAGCTGAGAATCACTTCTCTCCGAAAAACTATTTGACAGAGCTCTTGCCGGATTCAGTCAAGAATCAGCTCTGGGAGGTCTGCCAAAGAGGGCCTTAGTGTGGGAACTCATGACTATAGTAGTGCTGATGTTGTGCAGTGCACATTGGGGCTTGTCCAACCCATGTAGTAGGTGCTTGTTTGTTGTTATTGTAGCACTTTTAGTTGTTAACACCTTGTTAATAATATAATGAGCACCTCTCCTGCCTGGTTCATCTAGAACTATGAAACATATATAATCAATTAGGGCACATCTCTTTACCTCAATCTATTGCCACGCCATGTATGGGAAATAGCCCCTAAGCCCGTAGGATTCTGCATTTGCATTCAGATATATATCCTTCATATGGCTAGAATTACCATATGTCATGACAAGTTGGATAATTGTGTCTCTTTGTGCCTATGTCAAGAGACTAAAGAATAAAACTAAATTCATCATTGTCAATAGATGGAGTCTTTATTACTAAAAGTACACATTTAATTGCCTTTTACTAAAACAACCGCATGTGCATAAAGAGAACAGTGCAAACAAATCATCTAGAGCACGTTTGGATCCTATAGAAAATTGGAATCACTTGCATGGACGGCCTGTTTCGCTGCACCATGAATTGAAAGCGAGACTCCAAGCATTTACAAAGCCTGAACTCGATCTGTTAGTTGTTATGTTCCTGGCTTGTGTTGTCAGAGCATTTTCCCTGACTCACCACTCTCGCTCAGGTCTCCAAAAAAGGGTGGTCAATCATATCCAAAAATATCTGTACATGATTTGCAATAATATCCAATGATAGATATATAGAGCATTGGGTTTACAATAAATCATTTTATTTGAAACTCTCCCTCTTGAGATTATTCAATTTTTTTCTACTTTCCATTGATAACCATCATAAACATGTTTGATTTTTGTTGAATCCTATGTACAGCTTTGTTATGAGACTGTGAAGTGACTGTGGTTTTGATAGATTTGGATGATTATTATCACATATTGCCTCATAGGAGGCATTATTCAGAAGAAATATTTATATAGTTCTTTATTTTAGGAAATGAAATAATAGGCAAAATATCTTTCAGTTAAATCTAACTACCTTCCGTGATGCTATTTTATATGTAAAAATGTGTAACATGACAATTAGATGTAACATCATATTTCTTTTCTTCAGAAACAATGGTTGCCTTCACTGTGCCTTCGCGAACTGTGTATCGAGTACAAAAAAATCGGGAGAATACATATTTCTTGATCACTTGGGCCTTGGGCTCCAGAATACAAGATAGGCAACAAAATTTGCTTATGTCACAGCAGAAGGGGATCCGTAGCGCTTGTGGTGCTCTTTGGCTTCACATAATCAATGATCGCAATCTTGGAAAAAACTACTGTTCCAACAACTATTCCAAAACTATGGAAACATGCTTCAAAAAGGATGGTATCAAAGCTAATTACCTGCCTAACGGAAAGCAAGCTTGAGCAGTACTAACCTGTTAAAGGCCCAAAAGTCCCAGGCTTGCAATGGAGATATACCTGAAATGTGGATCTTGCAGACAAACGTAGCTGCAAACAGGGGTTGTGCAATGGTTCATTTATAGACTGAAAGCAACTCTAGTGGGCTCTCTAAATAAGCCCCTACTCTGAATTTAAAGACTGTTTGAGGGTTGTTTAGAGGATATTGCTGGAGTTGAAGTGAAAATCAAACACGTGAAAAGTAGACGTAGTCAATACTCAGAAAAATAGTGGATTTGTTTAGAGGGCAGGTCCATTTGCTCTGATATAGGTAGGCGACTATTTGTTTAAAAATTGAAACGTAACTTTGGTCCTAGTCACTAAGCTCGATCTAGACGATCTGCAACACTTTCCGAGCGTTTCTGCTGGCAGGTGACTGACTGTGATTTCAGTGTTTACTATTTTCATAGTAATAACCGATGGTAACCTAATGTTATCCAAATCATTGCCGATGACCAATCATGGAGGAAAAGTCGATCACCTACAAAAGATTGTGCATCACCAAGTCCAATGGGGTTCGTATCAACCTGGAGTGGAGAAGCCATAAGAGAGTAGACCTTTTTATAGCAACTCATACTACAAGTTAGTAAAGAGAGCATGACCCGAGCTAAGATTAGTGTAATTTTTGTGGTTGAATAACTACTTGTCCAATGTGACTAGAAATGTTAGAAGAGCCTAGTTTCAGGGATGCAAGTTGATGGACTTCAATTAACATTATATTAGGGACATGAAGAATCAGTCACATAAAAAAGACCTTGTTAATGTGCTGAGATCATAAAGATCAAGAAAGTACCCAAGAACATAAAAGTAATGAAAATGTGGTACAGCAGATCATGCTTATTTGTGTGGATATCTTTGAAATAGCAGTAGTATGTTTGGACTTGAATTGCCTCAAGTAGCGGGGCGTGGATGTACAACCAGCAAATTGCTTCACTTATCGAATTTTTAATCACTTTTTGTGTGAACAAATCTTCATTTTTCTGGGGTATAGTATCTTGTGGTGATCGACCATCACAAAGTCTGGCTCTTCTGTCTCGGTCTCTGGAATTGATACTTGTTTATGCTGATCAGTCTATGGCGCCTTAGGTGGTCTTGAGCTTACTTGCTGCTCTGGATTCTCCATCTTCTTCCCAGACTATCTGAATGGACTTAGATGATTGTGGCAGGTTCTGTGGCTACTTGGAAGCCTTCTTCAGCAATTGTCCAGGGGCTTCCACAATCCTATTTAATCCATGTTACTGTCAGAGTAATTTCTGTATGATTGCTCCCTTGCAATTTGGATTGTACTTTGTTGTTGCCCTGATTCGAGTAGTGGCTCTGTCAAATTAAAAAAAAACTATTATATTGCAAACATACTAGCAAGACACAGTCGTCATAATTCCCCCAAAAAAATCTGATGCACCTCATGAATTTGATTTTTAGATAATGGAACAGAATTGTTCCTGCCTCTGCGTGACGAATCACGCACACAGCAGCAAAAGGTTTACAAAACACACCAAGAGCAATAAGGCTCCAAAGACAGACCACAATGTGAAGACCTAAGACACCAGACACCAGACACCAAGAGCACAAAAACACCAAACTAAGACGCCAAGAAGTTCAAAAACATGAACAGGACCAAAACTACGCTTCAAGCTGTCGAGGGTAGATCCCCAGGGGTACCCAGAAGGCGGATTGGCCAAACCAGCAAGGAGCGGCCCAATCCGAGTGCTATCGAGCCAGGTTGTCAGACTGCAGGGCCCATCAGCCAGGAGGCCCACCAGTCGGACAATCCGGAACGGTTACGACGGCTCGCGGGACAAGGAAGGACGCCNGGATCGGAATTCCTTGGCGCGCAGGACACG
>JAZFNS010020006.1:68751587-68768779 GCA_037127165.1 Alloteropsis angusta | reverse complement strand
ATATATATAAGATCCATGGATAGTCGTGATTTTGTCTTATTAAATTCATGAAAATCACTCTAATTTAATTTATCCATCAACAAAAGTTTCACCATATCATTCATATACAGGATCATATCTATAACTGGGTATTATATATGGTTTTCTCTCTCTCAGTGTCCTCTCCCAGCATGTAAGAATAAAAAAACTGATGTTGGCAACATTAACTGATGTATATTGTAGGAATGCCTCATATATAGTTATTAATACCATATAATTATAAATGTGCACAATATTTAATTAAACGGATGGTACATGAATCTATTGCCCACCATTTGTTATTGTAATTAATATGGGTCATAAGCTTATAATTTCTTTTGTTAGTATATAATGGTGAAATGGAAAATAAAAGTACAAAGAACACTATAATTCTTGATACATTCTAAATGAGTTCATATTTGCAATAGTATATTGTTGAAGGAATACAGAAAGCACGAATTTATTTTGGATATAAATATCATCGGAAGATGAACTTTGTACACTTATAGGTGTAAAAAAATATGTTGGGTATCCATACCGGTAACATAGCCATCAAGGCTTCCCTTTTTGACATACTCAAAAACGAGCAACCTCTGCTAAAACAACTTTTCCTGTGATGTGTACGGCTTCGGATTTGGCACAGGAGCAATGCCCTTTGGACTATATTTTCATGATCAACTGTCATCAGGGCTGAAAACTCTTGTTGAAACATCCTGTCTTGCAGGGCCGTGCTGCTGCTCATCAAAATCTTCTTGACAGCGACACTCCTGTTGTCATGGTCGCCCTGTTTATATTAACTTGTCCGGTATGAGCAATGGTTAGGGAATAACAACTAAAATTACGTCTTCTATCTATATCATAGAATTTGAAAGAGAGGTGTAGCTAAAACTTGGTTACCCCTGTAAACAGCTCCACATCCACCTTGACCAATTATTCGCTTATCGGAGAAATTGTCTGTGATGTGCTGTAAAACTCATAAATCTAGCTTACTCGGCTTCTCTTTACCATCAAGTATGCGCTCCAGGAGATCAAGTCCCATTATATATACTCATTCTAAATGCAAAAAAAAAATACATCTAATGATTAGAGAAACGGCCCATGGTATCAGCTGGGATTAGTAGGGATGGAGATGAACATATCAAAGGGAAAGGATTTGCATACCTTAACCCGAAGAAGCTGATAAGCCTCAATGCCCCTTGAACAACGCCAATGATAAAGCAATGGCCGATGGAGGGAAACCGGTATATGGCGAGAAGGATGGGGGCCAGACATGGAGTGGGAGTCAAGTTGTGATCCTGGGTCGCAAAGAATTAAGATGGCTGACATGATTAGGGTATGGTATTAAGATTTCCAGCGATGCATATCCATGCATCTCAGTTCCCCCAAGAAAAAGATGCTTGTGCATGTGGTTGCACACCAGAATCACGGAACAATAATGCACAACAATCATTGTAAATTAAACCGTGCTAGACTTTGAAGTTGTCGCCTTGCCTCATGGCTACTGATTCCTAGATTTTGAGTATTTGCACAAGAATCAGAGTCTTTTCCTAGATTTGAAGTCATCGCCTTGCCTGAGTGTACATATTGCATTGGTTACGCTTCACCGACACATTACCCTAAGATACTCCCTCTGTTCCAAATTATAGGTAGTTTGACTTTTTTTAATCTCAATTTTGACCGTTCGTCTTATTCAAGTTGTGTACAAGGTGTCGCCACACTACAAACTATTGTCCCAAACAATGAAGATTATAACATTGACCCAAACACATATGACGGAGAGTTCTTTCAGGAAGATGGGCTAGAAGGGAGTTTTGAGATAGATTTAACTGGAGCGATCGAAATGGAGGTAGACGATGATGAAACGGTACCTTTGGATGCTGGAGATGAGGTTTATAATGCGAGGGGCTTAGAATTACTTGAGAAGTTAGCATTAGGGGTTGATGACGACGAGAGTCCTCCAGAGGATAACGTGCCTAATGTCGATCTCGACATGCAAGATAGTAATGTCGAGAGTCCTCTAGAGGATAACGTGCCTAATGCTATTCCCGATCATGATAATTATTTCTAATACATGTAAGATATGAATTTATTTATTTATTATTTGTAATTGAATCTTAATTTAAATTTTTGTACTATC
This sequence comes from Alloteropsis angusta, assembly GCA_037127165.1. Classification (NCBI taxonomy): domain Eukaryota; kingdom Viridiplantae; phylum Streptophyta; class Magnoliopsida; order Poales; family Poaceae; genus Alloteropsis; species Alloteropsis angusta. The sequence goes on along the minus strand of JAZFNS010020006.1, from coordinate 68,766,624 downwards.
ATGTTAGTTTATATTTTTTTAACATTATGTTGGTTTTCTAATTATTTTTTGTTTACTTTTCATTGTTGTAGGTGATAGAACACAGATGGCGGGTGGGGGTATTCGGAAATGCGCGTCGGTTTTCAGACGCCTCGCCGGTTCGTCCTCTAGTGAAGATGAGGGGTCAGGGTCCGTCCCTAGGGGCATGGGGAGGGGGAGGAAGAAGGGTGGACCCAAGGCTCCACAGAGGAGTCGAGCGGCTCGGCCTGTAGACCTGCCTGAGGAGGAGGAAGAGGAGGAGGGGGAGGGGGAGGACGTGACAGGGGCTCTGCCGGCTGTCTGGTTTCGAGGTCCCTCCAGATTCTCAGAGAGGCCGATAATTCCTGCCTTGCGCTAGATGATTCAAACCTCAGGACACACATAAGTAACTTTACATATTTTCAACACATTTTCATATCACAACTTGTTAATCACAATACAAACTAATATATCACTTCTGGCAGGGGTTGGAGAGTACTCGTCGAGTGTGGTCACAACCGCAAGGTCAACGGCATCCTCGGCCTTTTGTGCAAGAAGAACTTCCCCGGCCTGGTCACCATTGGTGGAAGGCAGGAGCCGGCCTGGACGTGGGACCACTACGTCCACGCGCCTGACCAAATGGATCGGGATGGTCGGATCTTCGACAACAAGGCTGAGCGGGTCGTGGCCCAGCTGTGGGTAAGTCTTTCTCACACTAAACTACTCAATACATGTCATTCTTTGGACATTTTTGTAATACTAACTGGATACATTGGTTTTTTATGCAGGATTTCTACAGGTGTGTGCCTGGGCATGAGGCCCATGCGAAGGTTGTAGCTCACAACCGGTGCGTGAAGCTGGTGAAGGACATGCACTATGATGCGCAAGTTCAGTGTGTCATCAACTTCAGCGCTCACTATACGGGCATGAAGCTAGACCAAAAAAACGCCAGAAACTTGAAGCTAACCTGGGAACAGTACTTGCAGGTGATGTTTTGGCATAATCTCATTGAGTACGTCATTTCCTTTGATATTTTTTGTTTCATTGTCTTGATCACGTGTAGGTGCCTGCGTGGTGGTGCTGCAATGATTTGGTGTGCTGGGCTACCATAGTCGACAAGTGATTCACGCCAGAGTGGGAGGAGCTGCACAATGCTGGCTGAGAGCAGCGTTTGCTAATGCCTAAACCTGCACACAATCAAGGCAGCCTCACCAACGACGAATACAAGGCTAAATGGGCAAGATGGTTCATTTACTTTATTCGAACGATCAATTTTGCTTCATTTCACTTCAATTTGGTGTTTATTTGCAGACCGCGGCACATCAAGGTGCTGACTGCTCGCAGCTCATGGGATGGGCTATGGAGCACAAGGGCAAGGCGTCGGACGTCACCTACAACCCGAANCGATCCATCCTCGGCGTACTCCAATCCCTACATCCACACCCGCATCACCGAGTACACAGGCGGGATGACAAGTCCATGGGATAGACTGGGATCCGAGTGCCCATGNCGATCCATCCTCGGCGTACTCCAATCCCTACATCCACACCCGCATCACCGAGTACACAGGCGGGACGACAAGTCCATGGGATAGACTGGGATCCGAGTGCCCATANACCTAGATCCAGAGCTCGTGATGAGGGTTGGAGGAGGCAAGAAGCATGGCCGGTACTACATAGGCGACAGGACTCTAGGCACAACCAGTACTCCCACTCTCACCCAGGTTCGAGCCAGGAGCATAAGCAGTAGCCCGACCATACACCCATGCCAAACACAAGCGGAGCGCCAAGTGCAAGAATTTCAGGTTATTTTTTACTTATGCATTGTTCATTCATTTTCTATATATGTTTGATTTGAATTTTAACATTGTGATGAAAATGTGTAGGCCCAGATGGCCGCGCAAGAGGCAGTACACGTGGCAGCGATAGCCGAAGAGCGGAGGCTACAGGAGGAGGAGCCGCGCAGCAGGCACACAACGAAGTTTGAATCTTTGCCATGTGCCTGCTACATGGCACACGGCAAACCCCGTGGGCCCCCAAGCAGATGGGCAGCGGGGGAGGGACGGATGGCGCCGTCAGTTCCATGTATTTGCCGTGTGCTGGCTTTGGCCCACGGCGAAGCCTATGTCGTGTGCCCGCACAACGGTCCACGGCGAAGCGGGCCATTGCAATCGCGTTTGTTACAGGAAATTTAGTATAGAGAAATTCTTTTCTGAATTAAGCTAAAACAACATAAGCTGCAATCGCGTTTGTTGTGTTCTTGCAGTGATGGGTCTTGAGTGTTTAGTTTTGTAAATGCACTTAGATATCAAAAAGGCTCTTCTTGAATTTATTCCTAATTTCCTAGCTAAATCCGATCCTTTTTCTCATTGCTTCTAGACACCATTTCACGAGCTCCAAATAATATGTTTCACAGGACTTTTGGAGTTTTTGGGATTTTTCCTAGTTTAAAAAATTTGTCTAGACCTTTGTAACTTTATTCTTTTTTCTGTGTCTTGTTATTTTCTTAGATAACCCCTATTAAATCTTTTAGAACCCTGCAATCAAGTCCAACCCAAGCTCTTTATTAGATCTAACCCTGGCCTTTTAGTTCTTTGCATGCACTGTTTAAAGTACCTTGCTAATGTTCCATGTAAGCCCTTAAGATCTATGTTTAATTACGTATCAGCCTCCACCACCACCTCCAAGAGATATGAACTCAACAAGCACATGGCCTAACATGAAAAGGTTCCGCCACCTACCCATCCGTGTAGAGCGGCGCCATCACATGTTCATAATCATTCTGCCATCCCTACTAGACTATGATAGTGTATGAACCCTTGGTCTATAAATACTGACACACTCTACTCTAAGTTTTGTCGAGCTAGCTATTTCCAAAGATTGAAAGCCATGTCACATCATTTGCACAACTCTCATTCGAGCCACTCTCATCATTCGCACCACTCTCACCATTCGCACCACTCTCATCATTGTCACCACTCTCATCATTCGCACCACTCCAACCACTCTCATCACTCTAATTCTTGTCATTGTGACTGTAAATGTAACGATTCATCACCACAGCAGCCATTGTGCCAGCCACCTGTAATAGTTATTATTCCAGGACAACCTCCACAGCCATCCCCACCCCCACCCCCACCACAGCAACCACACCCATCACCATGCATCAACAATAGAAAGCGGCGTTAGAAATAAGAGCTCATCTACTTTCTCACACATGGCATGTCCAATGATTTCGAGCAGCAGTCAAAAACGTGTTGCGAGCTGCAATCAACATTTGCAGTTTTACCTCCATGGATGTTTTGGTGGGCATGTGGATGAACTCATCTAAATGTTACTCTTGTGTGTGTTCCTCTTTTCCATTGTTGCTGTTATGCATTTTCAAGATATATTTCGCTGTGTCTAAATTTTATGGTGTGAGTTATATATGATATGTCAAATTTCTTTTCACCAGCAATTACTTGTAAAATTGAGCATTATATATTTTAATATCAATTCAGTCTACCGCTCAGATTATGTACCATGTCTTCTCAATTTAACACCTCATATCAGTGGTCGTACTGCTTTTGTGTCCAAGTGGATGCTCCCAATTGCCAGGGTCTATTGAACCTCTCAGATCCAGATCTTACTTTCAAGCTTCGTAGTGCTCCCTCCGTTCCAATCTACAATTTCTAAATACATAACTTTTGCAATACACCTACATATATGTTGTCTCTAGATACATAGTTAAACCTATGTATCTAGAAAAAAACATAACGACTTACATTTCTGAACAGAGGGTGTAATTCGGATGCTAGCTGCTCATACTTTGCTACACATGCTGGTCACGCTGTGCGAATCAATCATACTAGACTGCAAATCAATGGCCTGTGCATTTCAGCTTCCATCAGCACCTCATCTCTTATCACTAGCGTAGCTACTAACAGCAGCTTCAATTTCCTGTGTGTGGTTTTTTACCCAGAAAAGCTAATCACCGAGTATAGCTCCACCAACATCACCAAGATATACAGAAACCTTCCATTTTGGATTTATAGTTACTACATCACGGAAAACTGGAACGCCATGAGAATTTTGTTAACTGAACATTATGGTCGGTTAGTAGCCAGAGCCCTTCACCGCTCCATCATTTGTAGCTAGATCACGTTGTTTCGTACGCAGCCTGAGGTGATGTTTAGCCGAAGTGTTGAGCCAGCTAGCGAAGCTCAAGGATGTCCATATCGTCGGAGCAGCGAGAGGAGGCCGACAGAGGCGTCCTTATTGCTGAGTGGGCAAAGCTGCTGCGCGCCCCAGAACACAACGGCGATGCAGGTGTGGCAGGCAGAGGTGTGTTCACGCTGCATGTCACTGCGGCAGAGCGCGACGCCATAGACGGTATCGGGGCCGGTGCCGGCCGATCATTTGCCGAGCAGGGTGCTGGAGACGCTGGCGTCCATATCAAACATTGTTGATAGCATCCCAATGTTGGCTTGGTACGCACTGTTGGCCACGTAGTTTGCTGCTGGTGCCGCAAATCTGCCCCGGCTGCGCATCAACCATTGGCGCGAAAGGAAGAACGAGCGCGCGAAGGTGATCATATGGCTTCCAATGGTAAGGGTCACCACACCTAATAATGCAGCTGCTTGGGTGCCCGGAGTCGTCATTGTTATCAGGGTACAAAATGTTATCGAAGCCGATCCATGATTTTTTTTTTTTTTGCCAAGAAGCAGCGACACACGGATCACATTCATTAACATGTTGATCAAATACAACAAACTAATGATTAGTTTTTTAAGGAAAAACTAATTATTAGGTAAATGACCTTGACGTCGCATTCTGCTTTCCCCGGCCCGCCGGCTTGCCAGCTGTGTTGAACCTTGTGTCGCNCTTGGAAAGGCTGACAACTCTTAATGCTTATATTTCAATTTTTGTATATTTTCTGTTTTCCGCGCGAAATTGTCNCTTGGAAAGGCTGACAACTCTTAATGCTTATATTTCAATTTTTGTATATTTTCTGTTTTCCGCGCAAAATTGTCTCAGAGACCGAAGGAGGGTCAATGAGCGCACTTTCCTATTTAGTATCTGGCCCTGTCCCAATCCGAGCTGTCTTGGATGACTCACCTTCTTGCAACTCGACTTGATTCATGGTGACATCTTTAGTTGCTTCAGTTTTGATGGACCTGACTCCATTGGTNCAAAGTGAGCCGCCCTTACTAAAAAATGGAGGCGTTCTTGCAGTTGATTTTTGTAGTAGTGATTTAGTATCTGGCCCTGTCCCAATCCGAGCTGTCTTGGATGACTCACCTTCTTGCAACTCGACTTGATTCATGGTGACATCTTTAGTTGCTTCAGTTTTGATGGACCTGACTCCATTGGTAGTTCANAGATCAGACTTGCTTCATGGTGACATCTTCAGTTTTTTGGCTGTTGTGAATACTTCAATCATCGAGTTGGGTACTTGAGCAGTCGCAACATACTCGATGGCTTCTGTATCACAATCATGTGACCTCTCTTCAAGTCGTCTTCCATAATAGAAAGAACCCCATTAGGAGCCGGCATATACGTAGTGTGGAATCACCATGAATTTCACCGGTGCAGGATCCCCCAAGATAGCGTGATATGAAGCTTCAGAATCAGTGACTTCACACTTAATGACCAGTAAAACCACCTGCATAAGGGGTCAGCCGCATTTTCCTGGAACAATACCATAAAATGGAGACTTTGTTGGGGTAAGCATATTCGTAATATCAAGCTCCATCTTCTTGCCCATAAATCCCAAGACTATAGCTTCGTCAAGCCAAGCATGGAGCTGCTAAACCCTAGCTCACTTTCTAGAATAATCTCACATCTTGCCATAAATAATCCCAAGCCTATAGCTTCATATCTATCCATGATCTGTGGCATTTTTGAAAGAACTATTTATAGCGTCTTGCGGGAGCTTAAAATAGCACCTAAATTCTACAGACAGCTAGGCTTCGGACTTGCACCTTTACCAGTCGCTCTTTTTTAGCATCGCTTAAACTCATTCTTGGTTGCGTTAGCTTCATATTAATCCGAGCTATGCCGTAGCAACCATGATAATAGTGTTTGCTGTTTCTGAGAATTTCTGTAATTATTTTTCTGCGCAGAATAAATCCAGAAAAAGGCTGGATTAGTATTTAATGCACGAAAAATATCAAGAAAATCTCAAAAATCATGGGAAACTCCCAGAGATAGATTTAGACACAAGGAACCCAAATAAATAAATGTGACTCATGGAAAGACTTTCTAGATGCCTTGAGAAAAATATTTAGCTCTAGGGAAACAGGAATAAATTCCAGAAATTCTGAACACTTCCCAGAGAGACCTATTTGATGTCTAAACGCACATAGAAAACTAAACACTCAATTCAAGTAATTTCAAATTTGGACTTTTGATAAACTCCATCCAAATTTAAAAATGCAACACCATAAACAATGTAACCATCATGATGCAACAGTACACTTTTGTGACTATAGTTATTTGATTGATATAAATTTATTAGATCCTAGATAATTCCAATTAAATCCTAGAAATTTATTTATGCCTTAAATAATTCCTAACTGTTTCTACTATTTCTTGTGATGAAAATTAGGGTGTTACAATGTGCCCGTCCATTTGCGCCTAAGTTTGTTTGGTATGAAAAGAAAATGAACAATCTGAGATTAAGGAAAAGAAAAGGAGTAAAAAATAATTATGACATTGACAGATGGACTCCACATTTCAGATTAGATAGAAAGGGGAAAGGGAGAAGGGGATCTGCTGGAGCTACTCTCCCCGGTATCTTGATTTGGTGAAAATGGATTCCCCTATAGCAAGAAAAGAAAACAGGAAAATGGAAAAGGCGATCCGTTGGAGATGCTCTAAGAAAACATGAATGATGTATGTCATCATGCTAACCATGTACATATGTATGCAAAAAAAGTGCATGTCAAACACATATAGGATAATCCACCTTCAGCCCGCCAGAGCGATAAGTTGATGACCAGCCGACCATCGAATTTAAGCAGAAACTCGATGGTTGGCTGGTCATCGACTCATCGCTCTGGCGTGCTGATGGAACAGCGCAACAACGCTTACTGCAGGAGGTTGTGGGGCTCGAGTGCCCTCTGAATTCAAAAGCATAGAACTCAATACCATGGGTGGGTATACTCTCCTTTTGTTACTTGAGGAGTATAGCGTCAATACCTGTAATGGTTGCACGTGCAGACCACTGGATGTGGAGACGCAAGATGATGATGACGCTCACCTCGGCACCAAAAAACCAAATTGAATTAGTGTTGGAGCAAGGATAACCCATACACACCACTTACATCTACTGGGGGGTGTTCCTGCCAGCCTATCAAGTGCAGTCCTCGTAATGTAGGGAGATAGCGGAAGTGTGCGGGGAGATCGGCGATGGCATGTGCTCCCCGAAAGAGACCCTTTCCCCCATCCGGCCTCGTGTGGAGTTCATCACAGTTCTCGGACGCCGAGTTGCGTCTTAGTGTATCCTAACCCGGGAAAAGAAGGAGGGTACCATTCCTTGATGGTGTCTGTGCTATGACCTTTGCCTCAAGTTGAAGATAGTCAGCTTCTAGCCCGAGTGGTTCTAGGTGTAAAAACTCTGCACAATATAATCTTTACATAAAGTCATGTCCACGATTACAGACGGCCTTGCCATCTTCCCTTCCACCATTGTTTTGGGGTTTTCTATCTTTCCCCTAGCCCTTAAGCCTGCCTCGGGTAGTTGACATGTGAAGGTGGGGAGCCTTCACATCGCCTAGAGAGTGATGAGTGGAAGTATGCTTTGGAGATGGGAACATATTGCACAGGGGTGCCTATGGTGCTTTGTGAGATTGGTTTTGGGTTGGAGAAATCTTACTATGCGCATAGGATGAACCTTAAGCCTCTCCTTGATATTTTCTATACTAGATATAAGCCACGTTAAAGCTTGCATTACAGATGATGACGTGAAACTGTTTCAATCCTTGGGAATAGCGTATGGTGCAGGCTATGAGTCGGACTACCACAATAATGCCTATGGCTGGTACGACTGAAGGATGCTGCTACGCTCAGGGAATGCATCTTGGGAGAAGCTCTTCAAGGAGGATGTTTAGCTACCACTTCAGATAGATTTCTTTATGCGATTAGCCCAAAGGGGCTTGTAGTGAACGTATTTCCCTAAGCTATCCACTATTGTAAGACTCTATGTAATGTTAATCGAAGTATGAATGTGATATTATGCTGAAATGAGTTATGTACATGATAGTTGTTGGTTCTGGGACTAATAAAATGGTACGAGTAAAATTCTCCAAAATGGAATATGATTCGTTTCAACATCGGTGTACTATGAGATTAGTTCTATGTTTGTTGTTATTGGATATGGTGCCTTTGGAGACAGCGTTGACCTTGATAGCCAAAGTATCAAGAGATTACTACAGAGCTACATGGGGTGAACTCTCAGATTTATGAATTCATGAGTCATTTGACAGTGGTCATGAGCTGCATATCATATATTTTTACTTGAGCACCAGCAGCCATAAGAGTCATTGTATTGAATTACAATGAAGAAACATGATTTTGGAGGCAGTCAATCATCTGGAAGTCCAATTCAGCAACTCTACACAAGGATACAGGTCCTTAATTATTTGCATTTATGCGTTTCAAACTGGTATAGAACTGAATCTTAGATACTTCATTGAGGTTGAGCGGCTTCTGTTGTCAGTACTTAATCTCCAGTATTTCTATTCTGTTTTCATATCCAATCACAAGCCTACATAAACAACAATTTTTGGAACAAAAATTTAAAATGGTGATAAAACATACTGGATTAGGAATATGACAATATAAATACAGGGTAACCATACTGAACACAAAATTTAACAATAAAAGACTTAGGGATGCAAGCACGCAGCATAGTACATAAAATAGCTTATTAGATTATGGTCATGCAAAAGACACCCCCTAGGTTTATTTGTGGACTTTGCAGATAAGCTAACATGCTTGCATCCCAAGAAGGATAATAGCTTAAATAGGACTGCCAGTAGATAAACACTTAGACTTATACATAGACATTATTATTTCCTTGCAAAATTTCGAAGATAGTACCCCTCAATGTTCTTGTTAGAATTCCTCGAAAAAAATGTTCTTGTTAGAAAATTGGTCACTCTTTGTACAACTTTAAGGAGCTAAGTTAGCTGTGGTTGTGGTATATATAATTGCGTATGATATGATGGATATTCTGGAGAGTATGTTAATTTAATATATTTGAAAAGTTATATTAATTCAAACGCTTGAGGATAACCGCATTTAAATCAATTTATATTTGATCATAAAAAACCAACATGTTGCATAATATCTTTGGTTCCATAAAAATTTAATTAATGCATGGACTACTTCTAATTTGGTAAAGAGAAGATATACCATGTAACTGAAGGGAGTAATTGTGGTTTTGCATGTAATGATATGGTCGACTCTACAATATTATCTTGCTTGGCTATGTTCCTCACAATGGAAACATTTTGAGTCTAAGGCTCAGTAGTACTAACATTTTCTGGATTTATAATAATTAATGACACTATTTTTTCAGTTCGAGATGACTCTCACATGACAGCAAGGCAATTGTCATGACTTCATCAATTTCAATATCTTTTAGCCAAGTCTCTGGGAGTACACATGGTATGGTGTGCATTTATATACAGGATCTTGAGTGTGCTATAACTTGTTAATTTATCACTGCATGTTTGCATATTAGGAAGTAATTTTAGAATCGATGAGAATAAACACCATTACCTTTTAATTCCTTTTACTTCCATGAATCCAAGACCTTTGACCTTAGCATGTCCACTCAAAATCACATTTATAAGCCTATAAAATCAGGACAAATTCATCATTTAGTATTATAATCAGATAAAACAAATTATGAAAACTTATTATAATAAACAATTAATCAAACTTTAATCTACAATGATTTTCCTAAAGGTCAATATGTTAATCATCCTTTGTACTTCTCATAAAGGTAAAAACATTTCCTTCTCTTTTAAAATCCAATGCCATCTTAAAATAAAACCCTAGCCTGTTATGATAATTAATGTGAATGAAACCCGCATTTGAAGTAAGGAAACACAACCCATTACCTGTTGGTTTTCGAGTTCCACACGAAGGCATCCCCAACACTTGTGATGGTAATAAACAGAGGAAGCGTCGGGTGGCAGCAAATAGCTTCTATGGTGTCACCATTTTTGAGCTCTCGAAATTCGTGAACATATCTCTTTGACTCGATGTCCCATATCTGATTCAAAAGAGAGCAAAAAGAATGAAACAATGAACTTCCAGCACAAACCTACACACAGCGCTGTATACGTATTGGCAATGGCTTAATGGATGAGGAGGATTCTGTACCAGTGCATTCCCTCCTGCCTCCCCAATAACCAGATGATGGTTATCACTACCAGTGAAGTAACAAAAAGCAATGCAATTACCAATGTCCGTGATCATCTCCAAGATAGGCTCGGTATGATCACCCCTCCAGATCTGCAAAATTCAATGCAGACACAAAGATGGCAAAATTTGTTACTATTTTCCCAGCGAGTGAGCATTTGATTATCGATATGAACAAAAGGAACAGATAAAACCTTTATTCTCCCTCTAGAGCACAGGAAAGGATTTGAAATACTAGCAAAAGTGTCGACGTCATTCGGGTTTAGGCTCAATTGGCGCACACTATCTGTGTGGCCGTTGAATTCTCGAGTACACTCCCAGTCTCTATCCCAGTTCCATAACTTGATATTTGTGTCATAGGACGATGACAGAAGATAAGGTAGAGTTGGATGAGCAACCAATGATACCACCTCCATATGGTGAGCATTAAACTGTGTGACATCATGAAATGATTCATCATATGTGTCACCATATGTGTACACACAGATGCATCCATCAGCATCTCCGCATACAATCCATTTCATCCGTGAAATAAATTTTAGCGAATGTATCCGTCTCTTGTATTCTATACAGGGCACATACATTTCAACTTCCTGCAAATAAGAAAACAATATGCGAACAATATTATTACAAAAACACTCAATCCGGCCAGTGAAAAAAAAATATTGTCAGTCCATACCCTGACCATATACATCTCCATGACTGCAAAATCTGAATATTTGAATGCATGTTACGGTACCTTACGTCCGTCTTGTAAAGTATGATAGAATAGTATGATGTTGTTTTGCCACCCATTCCAAAATGTAGAAAGATTATAATTTCAACAGACATGCGAACTTCTCTAATTTTGGCGAAGTTCATAAAAAATACACCAATTAACATTTACAATATCAATTAGTTTTATTAAATCCACCTTGAAATGTTTTGCCAATGCATCTGTTTGGTATTGTTGATGTTAATAAGTTAGAGAAATGTGACATACGAAAAACATATATCTTGCATTTTGGAATGGTGCAGGCACAATTTTAACATAAGACAAGCGGGACCATGTGGATGTCCAAAGGACATTCTTTAATGGGAGGAGCACGTAACAATACTCGCTTACCTGTTGGTTGACATTCCAAAGGCAAATATAGTGGCACGAATTATACGTCACAACCCTATATATGTTACACAATAAAAGATTTAGTGAAGAACCAAATAGATTAATTTCAGAGTAGCAACTTGTGAAAGAGAGTCTACTCACCACAGCTCCGTGGGGTGGATGTCTATGCATAACACTTTCCCGTAGTAGTCATCGTTTGATGTTCCAGAAATATCTTCCATTGATATGGTCTGAGCAATGAAACAGAATTAATTTGATGACTTCAAATAATAATTAAAAAACTATGGACGTTACTATGAAGGGGATTGATATTCAGTGCAAGCAACAGATCAACAATTCATTGCTAGATTCTTTATTTGCAATTCCAACTATCTTAGCAAAGATGTTAAAGCGAGACAAAAAGGGGGAGTTCTTTTTTGTTGTTTTTTAATATGAAGCAGAACAAATTATAGTAACAAAGTAGCACACGGTCAAAAGTAATGAAGTTAACGTGTGCATCACATCACCTGATCAATGTGTAGATTACTTTCTGGCTCTGGGTCACAGATGATAGCCATCAGTGATACCTCGTGCGCCTTGCCTCCCTCCTCTTTGACCTTCCAAAGAACTCTGTCACGTTTGTCAGCAATTTGTGACAAGTCATCGGCAAGGAGACGTTGCAGGGTCTCGTTGGTCCCCATAAAGATCCGAAACCGGTCCATACTTTTCGACTTGTGCTGTTGCTTCTTCATTTCCACAGTAATAGCACAAGTAGAATGTGGTGAAACAATGCCTTCCCAGTGCTCTGTGCCCACATATCTCTTTGGCTTGCTCGATATAATGCAGAAGTGAACATCTTCATCTGTTTTGTTGACTAGGTTTAATACTGACCTTATGGGCTCGTCAGGCTTGAAAGGAAAGCGTAGCTCCAAGGGGAAGATTTCTAGCAAATCAGTTTCAATGGACCCTGGGCTAGTCTGCAATCAGACGAAGATACGCATGTTTAATACAACATACGAGAATATGTTATGGTCAAAAAATTGTGTATGTGATTCTTGGTTAGTCAAACTCACCGGAATGGTTCCTTCTTCACTGGGTCCCTTGTCTGTGCTTAACTGCAGTTTCGCAAACTTATTTTCTGCTTCGCAAGCCTCATGTTCCGAGGAAGACACTGGTTCAAGAGATCGGAGCTCTGCTGGTGCTACAAACACAACTTCCAGCTCCACCTCTTGCACACCCTTCTTCGTGTCAAACAACTCAGCACTAATATCTTCAGGCTTCATATCCGCACTCACTGCAGCGCTCCGCAGAAAAACATTATCCTTATAACCCATGTCTGCTAGGGTCTCCGCCAGTCCCTCGGCTCTTAGTATAATTCCCCACGTCGACCATGGTGGCAAGGTTCCCTTGCTCATCTCTGAGGAGTACTTCACCTTGCTCAATGTTGAAAACATGAATGCTACGTAGCTATCTGTGTTGTTTGTTAGACACAATGACGAAGACGACCCACTATTTAGGTCAAGTGGGTAGTAGCGGAGCTCAAGGGGGTTAACCTGAAGCAGCTTCTTTGAGGATGTTACAATTACCTACAAAAAGGATAATTTGGAATCAGAATTATTACCATTTTTATTATGTCCGTACAGAGTTAGCGGGATTTAGGATTTTTTATATTGGAAAGTTGCAGCTGAAAGTTGGAGAAAGTGGCCATTGGGAAACATGTCGCGTGAGAGCGGACATGTTTTCAATGCGTTACTTTTGCGGTTGCAGGCTGAAACTTGTCAAACTAAACAAGGCCTAAGTTAAGCTTCTTCTTCTTCTTTTTTTGCAATCTGCTTTAGTTCAGCTGCTATATATGGACCTTACCTTCTTCCTTAGAATCTTAATTCGAGTTCCATTGCTACTTTATTATTCTCTGAGGAGAAACCATATCAATATTTATTTTATTTACCTCTACAACATGGTTGTATACAAGAATTCTTTTTCATGTGGCTGCTCCTAATAATTTTTCATCAGGCTTCGAAGAATAATTTTTTTCTTGTTTTATGATGTTCAACCAAAACTATCAGAGAACTAATAGGATGCTATGAATTTTTATGATTCTTAAAGTTTTGTTTTCAAAACATTGTCCAATGAGCAAACAAATGACACATGTCGGAACTTATGAATATATTGTTGACTAACCGTTCTATTTATTGTTACATGCACGTTAGATTACAGCATGAGCTAGGGAAATTATGTATTGCATAATTGCATTGTAGTTTATAGTAGAGCTAGAGTAATAAGAACGCTCACCTGAGGGGATGCTCCTGCTAATCCCTTGTGGTCACAAGGTGACTCTTGCTTGCCATGAACAACCATCAAACTCACCTCATCGACCACTCTATTATCAATTTCTTCAGTGAACAAACCATAAGTTATACACTCTTCTGTCAGAACCCCATCCACTCTGGTGCTGTATACTCTGAAATTCTCCGATGACGTATAATGCAGTTCCTTCTCCTTCACTTGCAACGATACCATGACATTAAAACATGACTGTGGCGCAACAACACCTTTGTTTGGCTGTATGCAATATGGAAGGGAACTCATAGTCGAGATCCAAAAGGCAATGTATTCATCGGTATCATTCGTCAACTGCACTGAGTGTGATATCCGCTCTCTTTGGTCTAAAGGAAAATGTAACTTGAGTGGTTGAATCCCTAGCATTTCTCCCACACCGGAGATTAACTGCATAAAAAAAGAGATTGATAATGTCTTACAGGACATGGCGATCTATGTGTGTTCCATTCTATTTCAAATGTTCATGCATACACAATATTTCTTGGGTTCCTGGGAGTAACGTAGATTACCTCGGTAATTGTAGGTTCAGTCGAAATTTCACTGTCCATTTGTCTGAGCTCAAGAACTATATCCCAGATAAATGGTCGTTTGGCTGGGTCTTCATGCAGACATCTTTCTGCCAATTCGATGCATTTCTTCACCTGCAGGTATTCCATCGGTGCATCGTGACCTGACTTCTTCCACCTGTACCTCCACTTCCGAAGCACCTGCCATTCACAAAGGTGTCTAAATTGACTTATATGGACATATTTGACACTTAGCTAAGTACAGATATCATCTAACTAGTCAAGCTTAAATTCTGAAGAAATAAAATATAACATGGGTATAGGTACGTGGAGTAAATCTCTTCTCTTGTAAGAATCAAGCACCACTGAAAATAACGGAAAATAAGTTTTAGCATTAATCCTATCGCGATTCAAGGTTAATGGAACATTGCAGCACGCTTTTAAAATCAATGGCAGCTTATTTTCTCTCAAATTTACAAGAAATTTATTTTCTTTCACCTTTTGTTGGTCCGAAGAAAATAGGACCCGCTGGTCTAAACTATAGTATAGCATTTACCTATCACAACAAGGTTAATTTTGATACCGATGCCATCATTCCCATTCAATTTCCAGAAACCTTAGGCCATGTACAGAGGTTGATACTGTTAGAGTATAGATGGTAGGTTAGTATATGTAATCCCGGGCTGCCATATGTA
>JAZFNS010020006.1:67721959-67732937 GCA_037127165.1 Alloteropsis angusta | reverse complement strand
TTGAGCTTCTCTATCAAAAAAAGCCGTGGGGGCGGTCTTACCCCCACCGGTCGAGTTTTTTTTTATTTTATTTAACTTTCCTACTCCCTCAACCTTTTCCTTATTTTGTTGAGCTACTCCACAGTTGGACTTGCTTGTTCTCTGTCCTAAGAAAACCTACAGGTTATCTCTCGCCATTTTCTTCCAGGATCTTTTCACATCTCAGCATCATCTTATTCAACCATCACTGCACAATGTTGTCAGCATTTCAATAGTCTAACAACAACCTACAATTTTTTTGGTACATTTGCAGCTTCTGCATTATGATATCAGATACGTCCCTTGCTTTGTGCTCCTGGACAAGCATGGCCGAGCTCTAGCAAAGACTGGGGTACCCACCAGCCGGCAGCATGTTATCGCCGGCCTCCACCACCTCCTGAAGATGGAGCAGCCATCTGGGCATGAAGGGAACCGGAGCGCGCCTCCGTCATGAACATAAAAGCCAAATGCTTGAGCAAGATCTGTAATCGCAAGGAGAAGTTTCATAATGTGCTTTTTGTTTAGCAAGCGTGGAAATGAGCAACATTGATGCTTCAATTCTTTAGCCGATCAATAGTATAATTTTTTGGTGCAAAAGCAGTTGATCTTTTTTCTCCCCTTATTTTTGGTTGTCGCGACCATATCTGGATAATGCCAGCCCTAAAATAGCCTCCCCATTTTATTCTCTAGATTTTCTCGGAGAATTTGTGGTTGTTCATCAACAGAAGGAATGAGTTCTGCGTCACTATTGTCATAATATCGTATTCTTCATCCTACCATATCCTTTGGTCAGTGTTGGAGATTTGGAGCATATGTGAAGCTTTGTTTAGTTCAGCAAATTTCTGCAAAAGTAGCGTANTTAGAAAATGTGGCCCCTTTCTTACGACACGCTTTTCAATAACAATTTTTTGGCAATTTTTTACCGTAACTTTGTGAACTAAACAAGGCTGAAATATAGTTGANGCTGTAATTTGACTGATTTGAAAAATGAAGTGCGAAATGCTTTTTCTACTTAGACCATTCTACAGCTTGAAATCCGAGAGAAATGCGATGCAGTACAAGAATATTGAACTTGAAGAATGTGTCCCCATAATGAATGGAAGTCTCCGTGCAGCGATTTTTCCTAGCCGCTCATCGTCGATCAGACGGACACCGTGAGCCCAGACGGTTATCCACGCGCACTCCAGTCTCCACCACTCCGCCCCCACCCAAACGCGATGGCGGCGCCGCTCGCCCCCCTCACCGCCGCCGCCGCGCTGCGCCTCGGCAGCCGAGGCCTCCGCCACCGCCAGCGACTCCTCCTCGCGTCGCTCCGCCCCTACTCCGCTCCCCCTCCCTCTCCTTCCGCCGTCCCGGCCGCTGCACGCCGCCGGCTCCCCACGCCCACGCCCCCGCCGCCGCCTCCTCGCCGCCTCGCACGCACGCTCGCCGCCTCCGCGGCCACGGCAGTCTCCGAGCCCCAGACGGAGTAAGGCTCTGCTCTGCTCTGCTCTATTCCCATTCCCCGCCTTCTTCCCTTGCTTATCAATCAGTTCGGAACTGTTCTCTGGGAAAGAAAAAAAACCTGATCTTTTTGCTAGCAATGGGTTGCAATGTCGTTGTGGTTCCGAATTATAATACTTGTGTTTGTGAAAGCGTTGATGTGGGTTAGTGGAAGTAGAGCCGCCGTGATGATATTTCATGCCTCTAATTTATGCGACATGGGTTTAGACTGAAGGAAGAAAAAGGAAATAGAAAATAAAATAAAATGCAGAGCTGTTTCTTGGAGGCTGGAGAGTGAGGTTGTTTGATTCTGTGTGTACTAACTGATATTGTCTCCTTGTTGGAGTGGGGCGAGTTCTCGAGTAGGCTGGTGGCGGAGCTGGGATCAGTGGTTGGGTAGAGTGTAGATCCTTGATGACATGAGTTTTAGTGGGTAGTGTGAGGTACTAGGTGGAATTGTTATGAGCTTTGTACAAGAAATTGATTGGTGGCACCCATATCGCCAAGCTTGCTACTAGGGCTTCTGTTAAGTATGAAGCTTGCTAATAGGCTGTCACACTGAACAGTCTCAGGTTGGGATATCTTTTGTTCGTAATGGAAGCTAGGACCATACTTTTTTTTTGTTTGGAAAAATGTTGTAGTAAAACGTGCGAAGCACTGGGAAAACCATGTGCCGGAGCACTAATAGTACTGTAAAACAGCGTTTCATGTAAAACAAAAACAAGATGTTGACTTGTGCATTAGTGAGTGCTGAAGGGCGGCTATAGTATGAGTCTTTTCTGCCCTGATGTTTAGGAAAGTTGCAATGGCACTAACTGGTGCTTGGCAGTTGGCCGTATCTGTGTGTCAATTCCAAGTTATTCTGTTTTGTAGCCATAAATGGGTCTGTTTCTTGTGCTCATGAACTGGATTTAGTTGGAAACTTTGTTATGTTTCTTTTATGAAAACCTGATCTGTTGTTCCAACATTTGTCCTCAGTCGGTGCTTTTCATTCTGATTTCTGGTTGGCACTAATTGGTACTAACATGAAATGTAACTGTGCCTTTTGCTTCTGGTTCGTCTAGTTTGGTGTCTGGTTCAACAACATCAAGCAAGGGAAGGATCTACCATGAGACATATGGTTGCCAAATGAATATAAATGACATGGAGATTGTGCTTTCTATCATGAAAAAAGAAGGTTACAATGAAATTGTCCCTGATCCTGAGAGTGCAGAGATAATATTTATCAACACATGTGCAATCCGTGACAATGCAGAGCAGAAAGTCTGGCAGCGGCTCAACTACTTTTGGTTTCTGAAAAGGGAATGGAAAGCTAATGTCGCTGAAGGGAGATCAAAATCTCTGCGTCCTCCCAAGGTTGCTGTCCTTGGGTGCATGGCAGAGCGACTGAAGGAGAAAATACTTGATTCTGATAAGATGGTTGATGTTGTTTGTGGACCTGATGCATATAGGGATTTGCCTAGGTTGCTCCAAGAAGTCGATTATGGGCATAAGGGTATGAACACACTTCTATCACTTGAGGAGACTTATGCTGATATCACCCCAGTTAGGATCTCTGACAATTCAGTTACGGCATTTGTGTCAATCATGAGAGGTTGCAATAATATGTGCTCGTTCTGCGTAGTTCCCTTTACTAGAGGTAGGGAGAGGTCCCGTCCGGTGTCTTCTATTGTTCGAGAGGTTGGTGAGCTGTGGAAAGCAGGTGTGAAAGAGGTAATGCTTCTTGGTCAGAATGTAAACAGCTATAATGACACTTCTGAAGTAGAAGAGTTAGAGCCTGGGAAAAACTGGCAACTTAGTGAAGGATTTTCCAGCATGTGCAAGGTGAAAAATATGGGATTGCGTTTTGCTGATCTCCTGGATCGATTATCTGTGCAATACCCTGAGATGCGGTTCAGGTTTACCTCACCACACCCAAAGGATTACCCAGATGCGCTATTGTATTTGATGCGGGATAGGTATAACATATGCAATCTTATTCACATGCCAGCACAATCAGGCAGTACAACGGTTCTGGAACGAATGCGGAGGGGTTATACTCGAGAAGCATACTTAGAGCTTGTGCACAAAATTCGTAATGTCATTCCTGATGTTGGGCTAAGTAGTGATTTCATAACTGGTAAGCTTTTTCGCCCCACAATGACTATGTAGATTAATTATGTGTTTCCATATTTTCTGCAGTCGTGATCTTCTGGATAAAGTACTCCCAACATGGGTATTTTTCATGTTGTATAGCTCTCTCAAAAAGGAGTGAGAATAGACTATATACACTAGAGTAGCTGATATGATAAAGAGTTAGAAACAGACCATTTCGAATTTCGAATCAATTGTAGTCATTAATCACCAGAAAGACAAACCAGACAAAATTGGTATGATGCATTGAAGCTATGGTTTCATTGAATGTTAAGTCCCTATAGCTCTCTCAAAAGTTTCAGAGTACCATACATACCATGCCCCATGTTTTCCTTTATTGAATCCAAACCATCTGTTTATTTCTCTTGATTTTCCTTATAACTTTTTCACTTTGTAGTTTGAGTGGAATACGTTTCTGAAATATTAAAAAAAATATTTTTAACATTTATTTAGTTCTGCCTATTGGTAAGCTTGAGATATAGAAACAATTTTATAGCTACTTAGCTAGTAATTTGAGATGTGCTCTGCTTTATATCATGATGCTACAAAGCTGTCCAAGTGCAGAACATGTAGTCTCTGCCACTTTGATTGCCAATTTAAATGAGATTGAGATTGCTTGACTGATAAGTTATATCAGCAGCACTAGCATGCAGCGTTATCTATGGCAAATGTAATATCCTATATTTCTTCCATCGTTCACTGTGGCATGCAGTTCTGTTAGTTTCATCATCTTTGATCCAACCTGCAGATTTTTCCTTGATGCACTTAATTAGAATACTCTGATGTGTTGTAGGTTTTTGTGGAGAGACTGAAGATGACCACGCTGAGACCCTCAGCCTTGTACGGGCTGTTGGATATGATATGGCTTACATGTTTGCATATAGTATGAGAGAAAAGACTCACGCTCACCGGAATTATGAGGATGATGTCCCTGAAGATGTCAAGCAGAGGAGACTTACAGAATTGATCAATGCCTTTCGTGAGACTACAAAGAAAAACTACGACTCTCAAATTGGTACAGTGCAGCTTGTTCTTGTTGAGGGACCCAATAAGCGTGCTCCCAAAACTGAGCTGATAGGGAAGAGCGACAGGGGGCATAAGGTATCATTTGCCAGTGTCCCTATACCACACACATTTGAAGGTGATGAAGCACGGAAGCCAGTGGTTGGTGACTTTGTTGAGGTGAAAATTCTCAGGTCTTCAACAGCAACATTATTTGGTGAACCAATTGCACGCACAAGCTTGAGTGCGTTCCACAAAAACGCGGTGTGTGAAGCACATGCTGTTGCGGCATAAGCAGTAGTTAAACTTGTAGCAGTTCTTGACTGAACGCTTACCAACATTTCAAATGACTTCAATTTTGATATAGGAAAGTAACTGAGTATGTGCATGTGGCCTCTTGGTTAATTGTTGGTCGTTTAGTTTTGATAAGCAGCATATTGCAGTGTGATTTTAGAGGCTGAAGTCAAGAATTTTCACCATAAAGCCTGCAAGTGTTGCGAATTACCACTCCTTTTGAAGGTTGTGTTGCCATGTAAAGAATTTTATAAACGTGGGTATAATAACCAACATTGACTGTATCTGTAATCTGCAACCAGAGGGCTTGCAGATTCTCTTTTATGCTCATAGGAATGCATACAGCAGATAGCATAGGTACATGTCCTTGTCTTGAGAGAATGGTCTCAAAATTTTGAACCGAAATTATTTACAATTTTGTTGCTGATATATACAGCTATCTAATTCATTGCACATGCGTTGATGCCCTACACAGATTTACACAGATATTTTTTTAAAACACACAGTGAAGGTAATCTATAACTACAACAAAGGTAATTTTTTTGAATGTACTAGAAGGGTCAATTATGTATAAGTGTCATCGGCATAAAGGACTGGGGAGGACATGCACATCATAGAGCAGCCACCACCTGCTGCCGTAGAGGTGTCAGAAGCCTAGCAAGAGGTAGAGGCACATGAGCTTTTATGAATGTCCCATTTTCCTTGTACTCCTGCAGCAGAGATTGAGGGTAAAGTCTTTGTATTTTAACAAAAAAAAAGAGCATTTCAAGTAATTACAATAACATGTACTTGAATATGTATATCCAGATGGCATCTATATTGATGGAGTTGTAGTAAGTAAAGTTTGTGATTGTGTGAAAAGCAATGTGTAACCAGTATTAACTAATGCTATGCTTTTGCAATAGATCACTGAATTATCACTTTGGTACAAATCACTGAATTAATCACAGATATTTAGTTCATAACAAAAACTATAAAGCCATAAAATTTTACCTCAATCGAATAAGTTTTTTCAAGTATCAAACAGAATACTCACCATTTTTTCAACCATTCCAACCTTATGTATGTCATTTAGTAGATCACCTTTGTCATACGGGACAAAAGCTTCTATTGGCACCATTGAGTCCTATAGAAGACAGACACATCATATACTTCAGATAAACTGGGAGCGCCAGATACCAAAAAAAAGACATGTTCGAGAAACAACTCATTATCCTAAAAAGNAGAGAGAACATATACTTTCAACTTTGCTTGGATTGCATTACAGAATTCTTCCAGACCATCGCCATTCATGGCTGATATGCAAATTATCCCTTGTTTCTCAGCCTCCTCTTTTACTCTGTATGGTTCATCAGTATTGTCAATCTGCATGACATACAACTTGNAGAGAGAACATATACTTTCAACTTTGCTTGGATTGCATTACAGAATTCTTCCAGACCATCGCCATCCATGGCTGATATGCAAATTATCCCTTGTTTCTCAGCCTCCTCTTTTACTCTGTATGGTTCATCAGTATTGTCAATCTGCATGACATACAACTTTNCACTTAGCCCCAGGAAGAAATTATCTTAATGAAGAAACGAAATTATCTGTTGATGAAAATGTGTAGTGTTGTCTTGCTTCCACTATTATTCCCAACTCCTAGCTATAATTATGATTGAATGTGGAATTAGGCAGAATAAACTGAGCCAATGGCAAATGCCGATCAAAGCTCCAGAGGCCTCAACACCATTTGTATAAATATTAAGATTTACTACTTCAGAAAATTCTTGACAAGAATAGAACCTATTTAGAGAGGATAGAACAAAAATGAAAACCAATTTACATTCAGCACCAACTTTTAAAGAATTTCCACGTTATTCTATTTCACCGTAAGCATAGTTAATACCAAAGCAAGCATAAAAAGATTGAATCATCAGAATATCGACCATACTCTCTACAAACTATGAAATTAGCTGGAGAAGCTGAATAAATTATCAGAAAAAGGTCAAATTTTTGAACAAACAAACCTTATTCCACACAACCAATTTGGGGATTGACTCTACATCCAATTCCTTCAATACTCTGTCAACAGCCTCTATCTGTTGCTGAGCTAATGGATGGCTGGAACACAGGACACACTATAAGATAGTGTATGTAAATACAACGATTGAATTAACAACAAAGGGATATTTCCTATTTTAGTTACATACCTAATATCCACAAGATGAACTATAACTGAAGATTCTGATATCTCCTCCAATGTTGCTCTAAATGCTGCAACCTGGACAAGTACCAATACATAATATATTCAAAGATGGCATTACAAAGGAATCATGCTATATTGCAGCTTTAATCGCTAGGAGTAAACATCTAAAAAGGAGGATTATACTTCATGGATATATATACCAGCATAGTGGGTAACTTCTGAATAAATCCGACCGTATCAGTTAGTAGGAACTCAGTCCCGTTCTTCATCTGCATAGTAATGCACATATAAGGATGGATCAGTCTCCAAAAAAAAAATCACAAAGGCATATAAATGGTAATAAAGATAAATCACGTCCAAGTCCAGGTTATATAACTCAATAATTTTCTCTCATTCTTGTTTTTTATGGGACAGAAGAGTTTTCTTGTAACCTACCAAAACCCTCCTTGTTGTTGGATCTAATGTGGCAAATAGCTTGTCCTCTGCAAGCACATCAGCTCCAGTTAAGCGGTTCAAGAGTGTACTTTTTCCAGCATTTGTGTACCCTACCTGAAAATTCATGGAACTGAATACATTTATAGCTTAGAGGGAATAGGAAACCTTTGATTACTTTAATGAGATTACATGGTTATACCAGAGAAACAACAGGAATAGGAATTGATTGGCGACGGTTGCGGTACAGCTTACGGTGTTTTCGAACAGATTCCAATTCTTTCCTCAATGCACTTATCTGTCAGTAACATTTAGGTTTGAGAGTTGAGACTTGTAATTTCCAGAAAAGATAATCGCTACAAATTTTGTAATGCACAATATGAAAAGGAAAAATGTAAAAGTCTTCTAAAAAATGGAGTTTTGCATATAGCTAGAAAATACCCACAAGCCATATAGACATCTACTTATTCCTCACATGGGGTTAGAGTGCCCCTGTCAATGACCAATAGGTAGGCAGAAAACAACATGGATGCATTTATTTTTGCACGAATAATGTCTTACTGCCAGAGCAGAATATTACTTGAGTTCTCAAGATGCGCTTGTCAACTTCAATTTGCTTCTCACCCATACCCTTAACTTGACCTCCCGCCTGCCGTTCAAGATGGCTCCACATCTTGGTTAACCTAGGAAGTTGATATTCCATCTGTGCCAAGGTGACCTAAAAAGGAAGATAGAATGCAAAGAAATAATTTTCTACTTAAAGCTGTAAACTTATATCAAGAAATGAAACCACAATATACTGTTAGTTAAGCCAGTGTGTGTGATTTTTACCTGTAAATCAGCTTCATGTGTTGCTGCCCTTTGATTAAAAATATCCAGAATCAGAGCAGTTCGGTCACAGACTCGTACACTCCCACCAAATGACTTTTCCAAGTTACGTAGTTGTCTGAAATCAGAATTGGGAATATGTGCTATCAGAGCAAAGATTTAACTACTAGGGCACTAGGCCAAATTGAGGCGGTTACAAGTTTAATAAAATGCAACTAGGAGCAACTGAAGACATAGTATGATCGACACAATTACGTGGGTATCAAAATCATATAGTACCTTATTCAAATATTTCCTGGTTAAGTATAGATCAAAACTGGATGATTAGTTATACTAACATCCATGGTTTCCTACAGCATCCCAAGTAGCACTTGTAGGTCCATAAAGACAACACAAATGGGTACATTGCCCACGAGTTGACAAATAACCCAGTCACCGACAACAGTTTCAGGTATTCTATGCACTAACGATAACAAATATTATGAGTAATAACCAATATCTTTAAAAAATAATAGTTACACAAGTCGCAAGGTAAAGATCATACAGTTGGGTTCATTTGCTGGGTCTGGGATATAACAAACAAGTTACACCAATCGAACCTAATGACAGAGTAACAAGTGAGTATCTTACCCAGGGGATAACTCATCATCAAAAATTACAGTCTCGACATCAAGGGCCTGAATTGCAGTCCTGATCTCAGAAACCTTGCCTGAACCAATGTAAGTCCTTGGATTCGGGGCAGAAAGCCTAATGGAAAATAGAAAACATGACCATAAGTGAAGGTCATACAAATTTAAATAAAAGCAAGGCATTTGGGTGTTTTTTTTTCAGTTTGTGTGCCATGTCATAGCCTTACAATCTTACATAAGTACATAACAATATCATGGCATAGCCTTACAATCTTACATAAGTACATAACAATAGAGTCTAGACAGAAATTTAAGAGGGAAACTTGAGCTAGAGTTATACCAAGCTTTGACTGTACCACCAACAAAAAATTTCAATTAGCAATAGCATTCCAATTTCAGAGTTTGAAATAAATTGATCCACAAAGTTCACATGGATGGTGGACCATACATCAGATTGAGCATCTCAGCTTTTCCAGAGTGGCCCGATTCTATCTATTGTAAGGACATATAGCAATGTTCCCAGTGTAGCACAAGGCAGGCTCAGAAGAGATGATCTTAACAGAGAGAAGCTTACTTCTGATAGGTCGAGCCGACAACCACTAGCCCGGCAGTATCAGCCAGTTGCTCCAGCTCCTTAAGAGACTCGTCTATGCCGAAAAGATTCCCTCCTGTCCGTTTGCACTCGACACCAACCAGATAAGCCTTCTCTTGAAATATCTGCAGGTAGACAGGTACACAGCTTCAGAGACTGGACATTTGTACACACTGAAATTGTCAGGCAACACAAATTCGCAGCTCCAATGTCCAGAGCAGTAGAGCACGGCCCAAAATATCACCTTTATGGCATCAAGAA
Organism: Alloteropsis angusta; assembly: GCA_037127165.1. NCBI lineage: Eukaryota > Viridiplantae > Streptophyta > Magnoliopsida > Poales > Poaceae > Alloteropsis > Alloteropsis angusta. The sequence continues at coordinate 67,723,075 of JAZFNS010020006.1, read as the reverse complement.
CAAACATGAACAGCAATCACAAGATATCTTTGGTGAATTCTATTGACATCGTCAGATTATTAGAATTTGCACGCCGAGCAGTTAGGGAAAAAATATCTCAATCAAGCAGTCCAAACCAGGAACCAAGCAGGTACTACCTCTTTGCCATTGATGAGCTTGAACCGGTCGTTCCCCGCGGCGGCGGCGGCCTCGTCCTCCTCCTCCTGCCGCTGCCGCCGGCTCTTCACGAAAGCCTTCGCCGGCGGCCGCTGCTGCTCCTCCTCTGTCACCTCATGCGCTCCCACTTCGTCACCCTCCTCCGCGTCCCCGACTCCATCTCCTACGTCAACACCCCGGTCCTCCCCTTCGGCAACCCGCGACGGCGCGGCCTCAAGCAGCCGCTCGTCGAGTGCCCGGACGAGCCCGCGGCGGCGAGCTAGGCCTAGGGAGCAGCGAAGCGGGGTGGCGGGGCTCCGCCTGCAGCGCGTGCCCGGCGCACCTGCGGAGGCCGGAGAGGAGGTGGAGGGGAGGGTTAGGGAGACAGCGGCGCCGGCCGCGAAGAGGCACGCGGCGGCGCTCATGGCGCGGCGGCCGGCGGAGAGGGAGTGAAGCGACGAGAGTTTTGTGGGTGGTTCGGTGAGCGCCAACGGCCAGAGTGGATAGGCGAGGAAAAGTCTGCTCCGTCCGTCCAACGGTTAAAGAATGCAACTCTACTTTCGTGAAACAATCCTAAATTTGATTAGATTTATTTAAATTGGTACTAATATTCATGACACAGAATAAATACTATCAATTTAATTGTAATATATTTTTACATTAAACTTATTAAAAACATAAATGTTAAATATTTTTTTATAATTTGGTCGAACTTTAAATTGTTTAATTTTTGGAAACCGTAAGTTGTATTCTTTTTAGATGGAGTGAGTATATAACGATTAAGCAGTAAGTAATTAAGGTGTTTAGTTTTTCAAAAGTTTACAAATTTTTTATGCATTGTGAAGCGTGTTTGTAAGAGAGAACACGCTTTCCGGTACATAAAAACTTTGAAAACTTTTGGGAAATAAACACCCCCAATTGAAGGTGTGATGTTTCACCCTGAACTACAGAACCCTGAATGTTTAATCGCTCAACTATTCA
>JAZFNS010020006.1:67276500-67289838 GCA_037127165.1 Alloteropsis angusta | reverse complement strand
TCATTTTGTTGATGTGGCATCTTGGAAACAACAAAATGAAACTCACCATTGGGATTGGCCTTAGGTACCAGTTGCACAACCGGTACCGCACATCCGGGACTAAAGGCAGGTGGCCTCTGGTACTGGGTGAATACCCGGTACCAATTTACCCGGTACCAAAGGGGGTCATTACCGGGTGAAGACATGACCTGGTACCAAAGGTTTTCATGCGCAAAAAAAATTAAAATCCCGGGGAGGCTCCCACACGATTTTTCACGCGAAAATACGCGCGTGCGGTGCACGGGCTTCGAACCCATGACCTGTGGCTTCGCGCATTCCTTCCTTACCATCTCACCTACACACCACAACTGATCCCAGGTACTTTCCTTTTGAATAGACTAGTGGAGTGCNTTGGTATGGGTTGGTAACACCAACCGGTACCAAAGGGGGGTCTTTGGTACGGGTTGGTGTTACCACCCGGTACCAAAGGGTCCTCGGGGCCTACCCAGTTTAGACCTGGTACCAATGACCCCTTTGGTACCGGGTCATTAACAACAGGTACCAAATGGGGTGGCCGATAGGCATTTTTCTAGTAGTGCATGGAACTCTCTATAAAACTTTCATTGAGACTGTCCTTTTTTTGCGATTAAAAGAGAGCTTTATTAACTAGGACAGATTGTTACAATCAAACTCAATCAGGTCTAGAACGCACAGAGGCGCCTGACCCAACCAAGTTGCAGAATGAGAAGTAGTCCTAGCTAAATTCGCCAAAGCATTTGCCACTTCGTTGCCCTCTCTTTTAATCTGGAGAACTTTCCACTCCTTCAGCACCCGCGCCATCTCTGCAGCTTCTCTGATGACGAAACCGCATTGTGAGCGATCGACTCCTTTCCCCAGAGCCGCAGCTATGCGCGCACAATCAGTCTCAATGATCACTGACTGGTGCGCCGACTCCGTCGCCAGCCGCAGGCCTTCCAGGCACGCTCGCGCCTCTGCTTCCTCTGCACCTGCACAACGATAGAGAGCCTTCCAGGCTGTTAGGAGAATTTCACCTCGATCGTTTCGTGCAATCACCCCAAGACCTGCTTCCCCCGTTTCATGAGCATAGGATCCATCAACGTTAAAGTTAATCCAGCCTGGTGGAGGGGGACACCACCATGTGTGCTGGAACTTATCCGGGGGCTTCGGCTCTCTCTTGTCGGATGCGCTACAGTAACCTTTGGTCTTTGCCCTCGGGTCTGCATTCAGTTCAGCCGCTCCGTCCATCGTAGACTGTATAGCGAGGAGGCAATGTACCGAATCCTGCACTCCCCCTGAACCAGATTGGTGAATAATGTGGTTATGCGCCGACCAAGTTCTCCAAAGCAATAGCTTGACCAAGTCTCTTTGGCCTGCAGAACACTTATCCAGCAGCAGCAAGAGCCAGTCTGGACCTGAGTAGCAAAATTGGTTTTCATCCGGCAGATTCCAGTGATCCCTCATTGCATCTCTCAGGCTTTTGGCGTTGGGACAAGTGACCACGGCATGGAAGCAAGATTCTGCTTCCCTGTCGCAGAGCGAGCATAGAGCATTTGCCTCCAAACCACGAGATGCCTTTGCAAGCTTCGTGGGTAGGATCCCCCTGCACACTTTCCAGCAGAATATATTTACTTTTGGTGGCACTCTTCCAGACCATATCCGACTCCACAACATTCGCTCTCGCTGTGGTGCTGTGCTTGATGCTTGTTCCTCCTGGCAGTGCTTCTCTCTATAAGCCAGATTGTACGCACTGCGCACTGAAAAAATGCCAGACTTCTCCTTGCTCCACGCTATAAAGTCTTCCATGGTTCTGGCAGGANNACATCAATTGGGTGGAAATACCTGACGAGCTTATCAAAGTCCCAATCCCTTCCACTAATATCCAGCAAGTCAGACACCCATCTCAGACGACAGCGGCCTTGGCGGGACATCACTCTCAAGGATGGCTCCATTGGCAGCCAGGGATCTCGCCATATTCTGACCTGCAAACCATTCCCAATTCGCCAGATAATGCCTTTCTTCATAAGATCCAGGCCGTGTAGCAGACTCTGCCAGGTAGGAGACGGGTTAGAGCAGAACGAAGTATCAACCAAGTTTCCCCGAGGGAAGTACTTTGCTTTAAGGAGAGTAGCGCAGAGGCTCTCCGGGGTCTCAATTAATCGCCATGCCTGACAAGCAAGCATTGCTTGGTTGAAAAGGCGCAGATCTTTAAAACCCAAACCACCACAGCATTTCTTCTTCAGCATCTCCTCCCACGAGATCCAGGCCATCTTCCTCTTTCCTTGTTCCGTGCCCCACCAGAATTCTCGAATCATGCTTGTCATCTCGTCGCACAAGCCAAAAGGTAATTTAAAAATACTCATCAAGTACGTGGGGAGGGCTTGTGCAACTGACTTGATAAGCACTTCTTTAGCTGCAACAGACATGAATTTGCCCGAGTAATCTTTTAGCCTCTTACCCAATTTTTCTTTGATCGATTGGAATCTTTCTCCTTTCATCCGACCAGATGGAGTTGGAAGGCCTAAATATTTCGTATCAAATACCGATCTGTCCGTGTTTAGAATCTGTTTAATCCTTGGAGGCACAAGTTCGTCTATCTTGTTACTGAACATTAGTGAACACTTGGCAGGGTTAACCTCTTGTCCAGTGCACCTGCCATAGACTTCCAACACTCCCTTTATGATTGCCGCTTGCTGTTCACACGCTTTGAAGAACAACAACGTATCATCTGCAAATAGTAGATGTGAAATTCCTGGCGCTCCCCTGCAAATCTTCAATGGTTGCAATGCTCCACTACTAACTTTCTGGTTCAGTAAAGTAGACAATCCATCCGCAACAAAAAGGAACAAGAAAGGCGAAAGGGGATCACCTTGGCGGAGGCCACGCGTTGGGGAGAAAGGAGCCGAGACAGCTCCATTGAAGCGTACTGTATAGCGAACCGAGGTCACACACTCCATCACCCGATCCACCCATATACGATGAAAGTCCAGCTTCAGCAATACTTTGCATAAAAATCCCCAATCAACGCGATCGTAGCCCTTGGATAAATCCAGCCTATACGCACAGAACTTGCTCCTCTCATCTGCATTGGAATTGATTGCATGTATGCACTCGAAGGCAATGAGAGCATTGTCTGTAATGAGGCGTCCCGGCACAAATGCACTTTGGTTTGGCGAGATAACATCATGCAGGGCAGGTCTCAGCCGATTAACAATACACTTGGAGACGATTTTGTAAATCACATTGCACAAACTTATGGGACGGAAATCCTTGAGGGTTTCCGGGGTATTTACCTTTGGTATAAGGACAATACACGTTTCATTCACCCCCTCTGGCATCTTTCCTGTATCAAAGAATATTTGTACCCCTTGATAATATCTTCTTTCAGAGTAAGCCAATTACGTTGAAAAAACCTTGCCGGGTATCCATCCGGACCAGGCGCTTTGAGCGGCCCGATCTGAAAAAGTGCATCACCTATCTCTTCTGCACTGTATGGTTTGCACAACGCCTCATTTGTTTCTGATGAAATCAGGGGTTGCACTAAATCAATTATCTCCTGAGCATCCACAGTGGGGTCCTTTGCAAACAATTCTTCAAAGTAACTTTTCGCCATCTTCTGCATTTCAGTCGGATTGGAACACCACTCCCCATTGTTACGCTTCAGTTGTTTGATAAAATTTTTCTTTGCCCTCCATCTAGCTGCTGGTGAAAGTATTTAGTGTTACGATCCCCAGCCTTTAACCAATTAATTCGGGAGCGTTGGAGCCAAAGCATCTCTTCCCTGTACAAATGTTCATCCATTTCCTTCCTTTTAATCAGAATTGTCGCGCGATAGGGCAAGGGATCGTCGTGCTCCAGGCTATCAATTTCCAACCGTAGTCGCTCAATTTCTTTTGAGACGTTGCCGAACGTGGATCGGCTCCAAGTCTTCAGTTCCTGCGTTACCAACTTCAAGTTTTCTGCCAGCACGCCCAGGTCGCTCCCTGGATTCCGTCGTTGCCAGGCGCGCTCGATCACCAAGCCCAGATCTTTATCACGTTCCCACAGAATCTCGTACCTGAAGAGTTTCGGCGGCCGGAACTTCCTGCTGCAGAGACAAGTGCAAGATTTTATGGTTAGATCAAGGTGAAGTAACATGTTTAATGTGCGCATCAGGAAACCTCGCTATCCATTCAGAATTCATGGCGCCTGACGGGTCTCCAGATGAGAACCCGTCAGGGGAGATTCTTGGTTAGGCGTCGACCTGCTTCTCTTAGCCGGAGATGCTTCCTCCTTCGAATCAGTAAGTGTTGTCGCCACATCAACATCACCTTGTTGCTCAGGCTCGTTCTGTTGGCCAATAGACATGCCATTCTTCTCGAGCTCCTAGATGGACAAAGCTATCCCTGCCTTCAATCCCGTCTTGTGCTTCTTCTGAATGTCCTTCGCCACGCCACCAGGACTTCTTCCAGCTTGTTTCCTGTCCATGGGCCCTTTGCCCTTGCTATCTTTGGCACCTGTAAACTTAGTGCGCACCCCCTGCCCCATCACGGACACACCATCCAGCTTGAGTTCACTAGCGTCAGAGCTCGTATCCACGAACGAGTTGATGCCCGACACACGGTTCAGCTTATCATCCGATAGCACAGGGGTGTTCAGGTCGGGTAATGTAGCATCCACCGACATGTTTTCAACCCCTTTAGCCAGGTGTTCTTCAACTTCTGGGGCAACACTTGGTGTATCCGAGTCCTTCTTGCTAGTATTGCCGGCTGAATGTGTAGCAGCATCTGCACCATGTTCCATCTCAGCTCGGTTTCGTCAATGGCCCCCCACCGTAGAGTTACCCCGTACCGGGGTGTTAGAGTAACTTCCAGCAGACATCACCTTCGCCTTCTGCGTCCCACTAAAATTCAGTCCCCTCCTGACATGCCCATCTTCAGGCATGAACGTAATCACCCGTTCAGCTGAGCGCTTCTGCGGCGAGCAACGCAGATCCTTCCCGAAGACCACATCACCATCTGCCACACCATCCTCCGGGCACTCCCTTTGAGCGTGGCCCACATGGCCGCACCCAAAACAAAAGTGTGGCACGTTTTCATACCTCACCATGAACTCCATAACTCCCCTCTGTCTCACCTTGATCGATACAACTTGTAGCAAAGCCCGATCAAGTTGAAAGTCCACACGTATCCATTTGTAGTTTTCTATGGCAGCACCGATCTCCAACACTGGGCCAATCTTTGCACCTAGTGCACGAGCAAATCCATCAGTAAGCATAGCAATTGGAATATCATATATTCTCACCCACAAGGGAAAACTCTCCATGCACACTTCTGAGGTTCTCTGGACCCCATCATAAGGGACAAAGATTACTACATCCTCCTTGAATTTCCATGGCCCTCCATTCAACACTCTCCTCAAGAACTGCTCTGAATCAAATTCGACCAGGAACCTGTGATCTCCCAGAGCCCGCACCGGAACAGGCTCTTGACTGTCCTAACGAGCTCATCTTCCACACCTTGCGTAAGAAAGACACACCCTTTGGTAATCTCGGCACGGTGGTCCACAAGTATGCGACATCAACTTCTAGGCTGAATTCACGGAGAGGTCTGGCAAACAATGTTGCGTCTTACTCAACAAGTTTGCTTAACAAAACTTGATCCAAAATGATATTCTTTTATTTTTTATTGAATTAACTCTATGTTGTATTTGCAAATATTTCTCGTAACCAGATCTAGTTGCAGCTTGTTGTGATGAGTAGCAATTGGACGTATATTTGGATGCAACTCAGTTATGACTAGTTGGAGTTGCAACCATTTGGCTTCCGTTTCCTTCCTTGGAGCAGTGGAACTCTCTCGTTCCTTTCCCTTTCCGGTTCTTCTGCTAATCCTTCCTTCCCTCTTCTCGATTCTTCCAACGCAGCCATGGATCCTGAGATTAATCTTGAGACAAAGGCAGATCGAGCAAACATCGACGAGCTCATGGGCCACGGGCCGTAGACGGAGGCTGACGAGACAGATAGGTGGTGCCCGCGCCAGCTCGCAGCGGCGGCGGCACCGGCCCCAGCTCGCGGCAGCCAGCATGTGCGGCACCTGCGCTAGCTCGCAGCGGCAGCGGTCGGCGGCGGCAGCGCCCGCACCAGCTAGCAGCGGCCTGTGCTCGCGGTGGCCGGGTCTCCCGCGGCAGCTCGCTGAAGCGGCCAGGCCAGCTCGCGGCAGCGGCGGCAGCACCTGCACCACCTCGCAGCGGCCTGTGCTCGCGGCGGCCGAGCCTCCCGCCGGCGCCAGTTGGGGCTCGTGAGAGAAGAAAGCCACGGGAAGAGGAGAAGCAAGGACAGTTTGCAACGTATAATATTTAATTCGCTTTCTGTTCGACTCGTCTACGGAGTCCGATATTAGACATCCACGGTCCGAAGGCTGTAGTGTTCACGGTTCGTTTTGCTCTGCTCATGGTTAGTTTTCAACCAACACTGAAGCTGCTCAACCTAACCTAACTCGCCCACTAGCTACCAGGACTATACTTTTGGAACTGTGGTCATATATATAGTAGCAGAATCAAGGACACGATGCAATAGACATATATGACTCAAGTACAGAATCTTAACAGTAATTTGTCATTGTTGCACGTCTATTGAAGTCATCGGCATCTTCCCACGCTGTTCGTCCTGGCCATCCAGCTAAGCTTAAGTTGTTAACAGATATTTAGTGGTTGTCTTATATGACACTTTGCACATCGATCTGCTGCATTACGTGCATTGTTTTCTCATGTAGTGACACTGCTGGAGCGTGCTAGACTGCTAGGATACTCTCTAAGTACGCAGGATAGGACGTCCTGTGCCCCTGTCTGAACGTGCCACGAGGGAATCCAGCATCTACAAAGATACCTGTCAGAATATGTGTCGAATATTTGTATGAGTCCAGTTATGATGGACAAGAGTTGTATTTAGCAGTATAGGATAGAGTTTGTGTCAGACTCTATAACCCGGACCTCCTTATAAATATGAGAGGGGGTTGCTGTTGTAAGCATAACGATATAGCGACAGGCTCGCAGGGGGAGGCGGCACGTTGCCAGGATCCCGATCGAAGCGGCCGGTGTTGCGATTTGGGGAGGAACGCATGTAGTCATGCCCGGGGATATAGGTTTCGGCTAAACCTCATTAACAAACATCGTGTCTCCTGTGTCGTCGGTGATCTTGCAAGTTTGTCTCGGTAGATCTAATCGTCGCTTTCACATGTGGAGATTAGCTGGCGGCGTGCCGCTGCGAGGGCTAATTTTGTAACAATTGGTATCAAGAGCTTAGATTGGATTGAATCTAGAGGCTAAGTGGAAGATCATATGCAGTCGCGAGGATTATGCACCTACAAGGCGTGGCTGCAGTGGGTCGACGAGATCGATCGTTGACGACGGCTAGGGTTCCTGGACGGATGGATACCGTCATCGAGAACATATAAGAAGAGACAGTCCTCACCTATCAGACTGGTCTTTTGGATTGAGTTAGGCCCCCATTGGACCAGGGCTTGATGGGACGCTGACCCGTAGAGATAGCAGGCTGTGCCGGAACCCAATGCGCACTCTAACAATACCGCCACGTACCAAGCATTGGGAAAATTGCGACCAAGGAAAAATACCAGCAGAATATATAGGACGTCCCTGTCCCAATGTTGAGAGAGAAAACGATGCCGAAATCATAGAATTTTAGCACAGATGCCATCTTGTTTGTTTTACTACGTGCATGCGTTTCCAAAACCGGTATTTATGTACCAATGTACCATGCAGGCATGCATGCAGAAATTCACCTTTATTTGCACTTACTACTTGGACTTTATCTGACAGATGTACGTTTGATGCCCCTAGTGTCCATATATATCATGCTTAATGATTTCACCACTGAACTGTCTAACCTATAAGGCCAATATTGTTTTCAAAATTATTATTTATGATATCTCTTTTGCAAGTAATTATTCATTCTAAATTGATAGCATACATTACTCAATTTCTCATCATAGAGCAACTTGGCAACCAGCGGCCGTGACTTTTTTTTTTGATAAGTTATGATATTAACTTCTTTTTGGGAGTTTGGTAATCACAAGCATAATCTATACATAATTCTGCTCAGTGAGCTAGTAACAAAGTTACAGGTGCTTGGGCTGACGGTTTGCAGTAATTGTTTTATTAATTTTATTTCTTACATGGTGCGTGCACTTTTTTCGAAGGGAAAAGGGGGACTTATATTAAATCTTGATAAAGTACATCCTAAAATTACACATAAAAAATCTAAAATACAAAATAGATAAAATTATATCCAGATTCTTCCATCATTTTCCCCCCAATCGCTTCCCTCGAATTTCAAAGCCAAAATGCAGTCCTTATGCTGGATCGAGTGACCAACTCCAAAACATTGGACATGCCGCAAGATTCAACGCTTCGAAACCCATTCAGAACACATCTAAATCGCTGAAAGTATCGGCAGTTGCATCTTTGGGTATGACATAGGATGCAGAATCATCACCTCCAAATCTTGATCTCTCCTTGACCATCGACGATGAGGTCGATGACCCGAAGTCATTGTCTTCATAGGGGGTTCCTAGAAGGACCCCTCTTGCAAATAAGGGCCACAAATTGGCCGCTTGTTGATGAAATCGATGCCTGTAGCGATGAGCTGACCGTGGCAATCACCAAAATCATGCAGCACACACAAATCAAACCGAAAATCATCTGATTTTGCCAGAAGATTAATGTTATTGGACTCAAACCCAAAGACACTAGAGAATATAGCGACGAGGATGGGTCCCCTTCTCTTCTCGTCTTCGGCAGACACACCGGAGAAAAGAAGGAGACGAATCCTAGATGCAAACAGTGGCGGTGCCTCTCCTAGGGCTCACATTGACACGAGGTGCACGTCCCAAGCAGCTGTCACACCCGGATTTACAAGAAATCTAAATGCCCTCATATGCGAGCCCAGGAAGTCCAAAGACGCATATGAACCAAAAATGAATATCAACGGAAAGGGAAACAATGCTCGATAACATAAAACCACATCAGGTCTATACATCACAAGCATTATTATTGTAACATCAAAGTAGCGGAACGTAGCACAACTAAACAACTAATGCCTCCATAGGGACTCTAACTGGAGGAGTGCACTGCCTAGAAGTCCTGGAACTCCTCGGGAAAGGCGAATGCTTCCACAAGAGGCTCATCTGAGTACCCATCCGGGATTTTGTTGATATAAAGCAAGTGTAAGTAGTTCATTTTACTTAGCAAGTATAACATGACATGATGAGGCTAAAAAGGTTAGACTCGGCTAGACTGCAATTAGCATTTTAGTTGATTGATTTTAGAGAATGCACAAATACTAAGATTAATGAAATCTGGTTGTAACCCAAAAATTAGAGTCTAAGTAAACCATCATTAAGAACATCATCACATTCATCCATTTATTTTCAAAAAGAGTATCACTAATCAAAAAGGATCCAGGTCGCACTTGTGTGTGAGCTCGGCTGCTATATCAGATCATAGCACTCTATAGAGGTTGTACAACTTTACCCACAAGTCACAATTCTCCTTTGTCATAGACAAATGTACCTCCAAAAACATGTACGAGGTTTCATTACGAGACCTTTTAAAAGACACCCTAAGAAGCTAGTGGCCGCGTGGTTTCATGACAGGCGTGTGGACCCTTCCTGCTCCCACCAAAGTAAATATCAGCCCATCCGAGACAGACCAAGGTCCAATGGACCCTTCCTGCTCCCACCAAAACAAATATCAGCCCATCCGAGACAAACCAAGGTCCACCACTCCTAGCACCCCCACTTGCGCCATGCCAAGTAACCACTAGACAAGCTAGAGCCATACAATTTACTTAGTCAAGATCAGAGCCATATGATCCTTGTGGTTGTACGGAACGTCTGGGTTGCCGCTTTAAGAACCGGACCCAAGGAGAGACACTATAGAAATCCAACACATGCTCAGCTCCCTAAACCATGTTGTTAAAAAGCACATTTTACATTCATTCCATTGAATTATTAATCAAGATTAACATCATTGTCTGTCATTTGCGTTTGAGCAACTAACCATAACTAACCTAGCTACCTATATGCATAAAGCCAAGGGACACAAGGTAACATGATCAAAGTCTAGTCATCCTTATGTTTCATCAAATTGGACTCATGTATACAATGCAAGTAATATGAATTAATAGTGCATAGGTATCAAGGTATGATCATGTTACACTTGCCTTCCTCAAAGTGCTCTTGCTGCTGAATGAGCTCTTCAAACTCTGCTCACCACCAAACTCGTACAAATCAACGTCTAAAGCATCCAAGAATCACCACACCACAACTGCAGATCTAATACGGAGGATGGCCAGGCACAAGAAAGCAAAGAAAGATATGGAACAGACCATAGTGGTCTGGAAGGTAGATTGCTTATCTACCTTCCACTAGGTATATAGGGAGCCGCCCCATGCTTGCCGTCGTCATTGTTCATGGATCAGACACGGCTGCTCATCAATCATTATCCTTGGCTGATTGACCACTGCTCTTTCCCGCTGCATCCAAAACGTGTGATGAAGTTTCAAAATGCAAATTTGCTAAGAAAAGTACTCACTCTCCGTTTCAAATTAATTTGTTTTGATTTTTCTAGATTTGTTGCTTTTCCCGTATATAGACAGCGTATATTTAGATACATAGATAAAACAATAAATTAAAAAAAAGAAAATGATAATCGACTCTCCCGTGAAAGTTCACAGCCCTTCGAAGAGTCGCTCAGGCAAGAACTACCTACCACGATAGATTCACTCGCTGACCCATAGGGCCCACCTGTCAACATCGTGGATAAAACTCAAACTGCAAACATAGATCCAAACACAATTAATTTACATAGCAGCGACGAGGGGGTCCATCCGTGCAATCATAAACTAAGATGATAGAGAAGCCGAACCACCATTCGTCCTCTCAGCGTTGCCACCACCACCGCCGCCACCACCTAATCGGCGGCCAGCCGGCCATTGACGGGCAGAGACGACATAGCCACTGCGTGACTGTGTCAGACGAGCCGTGTCCAATTAACTGGAGGTAATTATTGAACCCAAATTGACTCTATTTTATTTGATCCGTCCAAAGTGATTAGATCGAGTAGAGTGACGGGATTGGACCGAAAATTTGCTATGCCATCATTTTACTCGTCAATGATTAGATTACTGATGATTCAGAGCTATCCCTCTTCTTGCTTGACGATTGAGGTGTTCAGTGTTCTGCAGTAGCTCTGTGTTTGTAATATAATACTGCCTCGCAAGTTGCAGGTCACCTGCAGACCATGTATTGGTGGGATCAAGAACCCTACTTAATCTTTGTGTCAAGAACCCTACCTAATCCGTGCAATCATAAACTAAGATGATAGAGGAGGTAGCAGTGCCGTGGAAACAAGGAAGGAGAAACGACGCCCGAAGGAGAATGGAGAGGCACCGACACCGCAGTGGCGGACCAAATGGATTTCTTCCCTTTCTTAGCTGTATGCACAAATCTGCGTTTTTGTTTTGCCTTAGGTTCATCTGAATCATAGTTTTGTAAAATTATTTCTGGTGTATCCTGAGATTTGACAATTGGTTATAAAATATTGTTTGCTCTACGTCTCGGTAGTCTCTTGTATGGCTCACCTTTTCGAATTATGCTAGGTATTGCACTATTTTTTTTTGCAAGTTTTTAACTTCGCCGTTCATTTAAGCTTTGAATTGAGATGCACCTAGGATAGTTTTGGTGGTGACACTTTGACAAGTGGCCCTAGGAGTTTTGCTCCCATGGTCCCTCGCATGAAAACTGTACTAATCTTAATGCAGAAAATAGTTAACTCTTAAGATTAAAACATTCAATCTTGGGTTATGTTTGGGCCCAGCCCTTCTCATGCCCCAATGGAGCCCAGACCAATGCAGTTCTCGATGTTATACAATAAGACATTTTTTTCCTTTAGATTGTATGATGCGTGGCATGCGGTGGTGCAGAGAACTTTAGACGGATAAAGCGGACGGTGGCGCTGCGTCACACCGTCGCCATGGAGTCCGGCGGCTACATCATGGATTCAGTTGGAATTCCTCGCGGTGCCCCATTACTCAAAACAAATATCTAGGTCATTTCACGCGACAGGGAGACGTCTCAACCACGGCGTGAGGCAGCGCCTCGGTATGCTCCAGGCTCCGGCCGGTGTCCGCCGTCCGTCCAAAATTCCTCCGAGTATACCGACTGATCAAAACGGACTCAGTTTCTTTGTGGCATGGGCCAGCTGCATTAGGGCAAGGGTAGGGCCGGACCCAAATGTAACCCATGACAGACTAAATAAATTTAATTATTTGCTCCCTTTAATATTTGTGCAATCATCCACACAGGGACCACCGGAGCAAAACTCAAGAAATAATTTCAGAAAAGTCTGATTCAGATGATGCGGATGGACAGCGCAGCGGCCTGCAACCTGCTACGCCTGCCCCGGCCTCGGGCTCCGGGCGCACGCCGCACGCGCCCAGGCACCAGCGCAGGGCAGCAGCCCGCCGCGGCCCCCGGCCAGTTTCCGGCCATGCTTTGGCCGGCCAAGCGCAGGCGCACCACGCGCAGCAGCAGCCAGCAAGAGCACCGAGCAGTAGCCAGAGGGAGGGACGGAGAGGGGTCAGCGCGCGGGTCCGGCACAGGTGCCGGCCGTGCGGCGGCGGGCGGTGGCAGCCGGCGGCACGGCCCTAGGGTTTGCCCGCCTTCGCTGCGCTGGGCGGTTGTGGTGCGCCGTGCGCGAGCGCGACTACGCGAGAAAGAGAGACGAGAGAGGCGCGAGCAGCGCTACTGGGCATCAGGACTTCGGGAGAGAGGAGCAGGAAAGGTGCATCTGGGCCGTCAGATGGGCTGCCGCTGCTACTGGCTGGGCCATGCCTGAGCTAATTCATATAAATTTTCGCTGGCCCATGAAAATTGAAGAGATCATTTGGGCCATGCCTAGAGCCACGGCCCTAGGCCCATATCCGCCCCTGCCGACGCCCTCCTTTTTTCGCGAAGGGGTGCCTATGTAGCCGGCGGCAATGATCGGTAATTTTACTATAACACCATGAATTTGTTTGCAATGGGTGTTTTCGGAGAACCTCTTGAGGAGCTCCAAGAAAATGGTGGAGTTGGCCCCCCAACTCCGGGTTTTCTCCAGAATTGGGGTTTCTAGAGCTAGACGTATTTGGCATAAAAAAACTTGAAGTTGGTACAGTGAAACTATTTTTTAAAAGTCAAAGATGTACCAAACACGCTCTAATACTTGTACCCTCCGCATCCTATCAGAGAAAATACGAGTTGGCCTATTTGATAAGGACACGCCTACGATGCCCAGTTATTTTGTCCC
>JAZFNS010020006.1:66285085-66297211 GCA_037127165.1 Alloteropsis angusta | reverse complement strand
CTGCTGAATGGGGATAAGAAAGGAAAGTGATAAGGAGGAGAGAGAGGGAGAGAAATGAACGGGAGAGAGAGGATGCGGTGGATCTGGACTTAGAAAATATCGGCAGGGTACTTTTAGTCCCTGTGTACTGCTTTGCCCGGGAATAAAGGGAGGTTTGAGTCCCGGGTGGAGCCACCACCCGAGACTAATGGATTTAAAGCATCTTTTTGTTTCTGGGTGCAGCTATCACCCGGGACTAAAAGCATCCTTCTGCCCCCCGCGTTTGGACCCGGGACTAAAGCCCCCTTTAGTCCCGGGTCCCTTTGGTTCGGGACTAAACCAAAGGCCCAGGTAGAGGAGGAGCACGATATGCTATCTCTTTTTCTGGTACTTGTACTGATAGTGATGGTGGTGGGACTGAGGCCTTTGACCCCGCGAATACAGCATCGGTGTCGAAGTAGACAACAAGCCTGGTGGCCATCGCAATGAGGCTGGACAGGAAGTATAGCACCAGGGACAGTATCTGAAAGAGGAAGAGCCTGAGGGTGACATCGTCGCCGGCGATGCAATTTCTGGGGATGCCCGGTGATGGCTTGACGGTGCCAGTGACGCTCAGGAGTCAGGAACACGGCGCCGGTGAAGAAGCCGTTGGCTGTCACAAGTCCTCCCAGGACCTCCTTGTGGAGATCCTTGTTGTTCCCGCCTGTTCGACGAGAGGACCGCCGCGAGTCCCAAGACTGCATTTTGCTAGCTGTTTCCTCACACTCCTTGTCATGATTACCAGATTATATGAATTAGTATTATATGTTGGCAAAAATAAACAAATAACACAACATTTTATTCTAAAGTTTAGATTTCCGAAATACAGAAACAAATTAAAAAGATAATATGGCCAGAGCAAGAACATGAAATGACACCGATGCTGCATTGGTTACCTGACCGGTGAATTAAGCGCCCAGCAGGCAAGGCCAAATCTCAGTCCTTTTGTCGAGTTCTGAGCTGCAACTGTTCCATATCTCCTGTCTATTAGTTCTTCGTCCCAGCATGCGCTTATATAGCCTCATGAGCCTCCAGCCGATTTCAACCAACAATAATACAAATCTGTCGGGCAAAAGGTCTCTGACATGACATCTCACTTACCAATTGCAATAACAATATATATGTTGTATATGGTCTACTTTTGCACCATCCAACCACAAAGTAATATTCTTATAACAATATATATGTTGTATATGGCCTACTTTTGCACCAACAATCACAAAGTAATATTCTTATAACAATATATATGTTGTATATGGTCTACTTTTGCACCAACAACCACAAAGTATTCTTATAACAATATATATGTTGTATATGGTCTACTTTTGCACCAACAACCACAAAGTATTCCTAGCTACGTACTTTTTTTGTTGAATCAAAGTTTCAGGAATGTGAGGAGGAAACGATTCAATATTTGGTGACAGCGTGGTTCAGGGGGTGTTTAGTTCGGTGAAAAAATTTTGCAAAAACTTTTTGCGAAAAAAATCTTACCATTTAGGAGTACTAAACGTAGACTAATAATAAAACTAATTTACAGAACTTGTCTGGAAATCGCGAGACGAATTCGTCTGGCGATCGCGAGACGAATCTAATGAGGGTAATTAGAGGGTAATTAATCCATTATTAGCGGATGGTTATTGTAGCATCACTGTTGCAAATTATATATTAACAGCTCGTTTGGCAAGGCTCCAGCTCCTTCCAAAACAGCTCTAGCTTTGACTCCTCTGGTGGAGCTGAAGCTGTTTAGAAAAACGTTTGGCAAAACAATTTTTTACTGTTTTTCATGAATCAAGGGAAGAGATCAAATGACCAATATACCCTTAGCTATATTACCAGTTTGTTTAGCTATTTGTTTGCCTTTGTTCTAGTAGCTTCAGGTTAATGAAATAAAAAAAATAATTGAATACAAAAATTACGTGAAGGTATGAACGCTCATGAACGCCACAACACAAGTCATGAACGACGATCTAGAAAGAAAGATGGCCCTTGCAAGGTCATTACGGAATGTATCCATAGCTCGATCATTAGTTTCCAGAGTTGATGTATCTCCTGTGTTATGGGAAGGAAGACGTCTTGCATATCTTGAAGGTATAGTGGGCACATAATCGGGATTCCGATCACATCTGCGAAAATCTTTATCTTCTGCATGGTTCTCACGAATGAAGTTATGGAGACACATGGTTGCCGCAACAATCATCTTTTGCTTTTCCATCGGAAAACTTGGCATCTTGAAAAGGATTCTCCACTTCATTTTCAACACACCAAAAGCGCGTTCTACCACATTACGAATACTTGAATGCAGATGATTAAAAAGCTCATGCTCACCACTTGGCCGCCTGCCGCGACACCGTGCCCGCCCGCTGCGAGGCCATGGAAGGCCCACGACGTCGTGCCCGCCCGCTAGCCCCTGGCCGCCCGCCAGGCCGTGCTCGCCCACCGCGACGCCGTGGACGGCCGTCGCGCCGTGGCCTCCTCCGGTCGATTCAACTGCTCCATCTAGTTCTCCGGCCATGGATCCGCTACTTCTTCCGCGCCGATCTGTCTTCCGCGACGCCCCTCGCCGGAGATAACTCATCGCCGCCCGCCGCCGATTTTCCGTGGGAAGGAGATGCGGCGCGCGTGATGCGAGCAGACGGCGTCGGTGGGCCATGCGTGGGGGCTCGGGGCTCAGGATAAGGTTTCAGTGGCATTTTCGTTGTAAATCCGGTAAAGTTTGAGGGCACCTACGTACAGGGCCTGGGGCTGTAGCAGCGCAGAGCCACTTTTTTCCGCTCCGCATGCAGGAAAGCGCTCTGGTCAGCAGGTTTTATGGGGATCCTTCGCTCTGGAGCTTGTCCGGCATGCGCCCTTTGGTAGAGCTCCTGCAGAATCGGTCCATGGAGTTGTTTTTGGAGTGCTACCAAAGGGGGCTTAAGTAGGTTCATTACTTGTAAAGTTACCCGGTTTTTTTTTTGGAAATAAAAAGTTACCCGGGTTATGGAATGAGTTTTGTCATTAATACATATTTATTAGATTCTCTTTGATGTGATAGATGAAAAAAAATTTGTGCGGAAACTAAACACCCTCACAGGAATCTATCAAAAGTTTGGCAGCTGTCATGAACAAAAAAAGGCAGTATGTGATTACTCCTATGCACATAGTCGTTTATATAGACTTAGACATGTGCACCACTCATTCTGCCTATGCGACTTAGCATGTGCAAGGCTGTGTTAACACGGCAGTAGGACGGCTGACATGACGCCATGTCAGCAAAAACCACCGAGAGGTGTAAGTCGGACGGTTTCAATAGTTTGCGGGTCTCAAATGAATGGTTTTGGTTGAGGGTTGTAAATCGAACAACGCTGATAGTCGAGGTGTCTGGAATAGACCTTTTTCCTTTCCAACCTAAGCCCATCAGTATCCTACACAAGTCGACACACCCTCCCGGCGTGGCCCATTAGACCCACCAGGCCCACCAGACCAACCCGGGCCGAACCTTCTGGCCTCCTAGGGCTCCCTTCCCTTCCCCATCTCCTCCACCATTCTAGAACGCCCGCCTCCACTCGCAGCAGCGGCCACCACTAGGGTTTAACCCTCTCCCTCCCCCTCCACCGATCCGCCTCGCCGCCGGCCGCCAGATCGCCGCACCCGCTTCCGCGCGCCGGAAAACCGAGGATGGTGGGGCTGGGCGCGATGCCGGGGTACGGGATCCAGTCGATGCTCAAGGAGGGACACCGCCACCTCTCGGGCCTCGAGGAGGCCGTGCTCAAGAACATCGACGCCTGCCGCGAGCTCTCCGCCATCACCCGCACCTCCCTCGGNCCCCAACGGTGAGCCCCGTGTTGTTTCAGTGTCGCCCTGCGCCTTGGCGAGTTTGTGGCTTGAGGAGTGAGGGGATCTGGAGTGTGGAGAGCGTCCGTGCGTGCTTGCAGTTTTTAGATTTTGCTCAGATGAAGAACTTGGCCAGCTTGAAACAATTGGCGCGTTTCAATTCGCAATCAGGAGAAATTATTCTGTCCATGACTAGTATTCCAGTACCCTCTCTGTAGTGACAAAAAAAAAAATCAAATCTGTGGATAAGTTATACTTCCCGTTTAGTAAAGATGCTGAGATGTTCTGGTGATGGTCTGTCGACAGAGAGTGCGATTGATCTGGATATCTCTGTGTAGGGATGAACAAGATGGTTATCAACCACTTGGACAAGCTGTTCGTGACCAACGACGCCGCCACCATCGTGAACGAGCTCGAGGTGCAGCACCCGGCCGCCAAGATCCTGGTACTAGCCGGGAGGGCGCAGCAGGAGGAGATCGGGGACGGCGCCAACCTCACCATATCGTTCGCCGGCGAGCTGCTCGAGAAGGCGGAGGAGCTCATCAGGATGGGCTTGCACCCGAGCGAGATCATCATTGGATACACCAAGGCCATCAACAAGGTGATTTGCCGGTCCCAATTATTAATTATATAGGCCTTTTGTTTTTGTTGATTGAAACCAGCAGTCTGATGGGGCGGGCGGGATCTTTGTGTGTGCCCTTTGTATGTATGGAATGCAGACGATTGAGGACTTGGAGGACCTTGTCGAGAAAGGCTCGGAGAACATGGATGTGAGAAATAAGGAGGAGGTTGTGTTGAGGATGAGATCTGCTGTTGCGAGCAAGCAGTTTGGGCAGGAGGATATTCTGTGCCCTCTTGTGGCAGATGTAAGCTAACATGTACCAGCTTATGTAGGGGGCGGTTATTTCTTCCATGCATCGTCCTGGTATCAAAATAATATCGGGTTTGTTTGTTTGTATGTTTTGCTTCAGGCCTGCATGCAAGTTTGCCCCAAAAATCCTGCAAACTTCAATGTCGACAATGTTAGAGTGGCTAAGCTGGTTGGAGGTGGTTTACACAATTCCACTGTGGTCCGCGGAATGGTTCTGAAAAATGATGCTGTTGGGAGCATCAAAAGAGCGGAAAAAGCAAAGGTAACCACCAAATGCCACATTCATATTGCATAGGTGTCGTGACTGTAGTTACAGAGTACCTTTCACAAAGGAACAAGTGTTTTGTTGTTAGGATCTGTGGGTATAATGATTGTTTACACATGCCAACTTATTTGTGCATTAGTTTATATTTTGTTGGGGTTGAGTGGATCATACTCATCAATGCTCCAGTTCTCTAAGTTGCGCCCTCACGATCTGTTCTTTCTTAGGTCACAACACAGTACACATTTCATGGACTTGTTTTATGCTCGATGTTATTGTAAAGTTGCTCAGTGCTTATATTGTCCAAATGCAATTCCCAAGGCATTATATTTATGTATCTGCATCCTTTAAGTTTACGCTGCTGTTAAGCGCAGTGAGTGGATGAATTATGAACTTTAATTTTGAATGAGACGAGATGTACATTGATATGTAACATTAAGCCGCTAGAAATTTAATATGCAAAGGAATTCTAAGCACATGTCTTGCGTACATTCCGTCACCGTTCCTTTCAAAATCCTAATATCAACTTATATTCAGATTGCAGTGTTTGCTGGTGGTGTTGATACCTCTGCAACTGAAACAAAGGGAACTGTGTTGATACATTCTGCTGAGCAGGTATGTCCTTACCAGGCAGAATTTTATCTACTTTCTGCCATGACTTGTTCCTAGTGTCTTGCAAACTGAGTTGGCTTCTATATAATAGGTTTAGTGTCTTGCACTCTAGTGCCTCCAGCGGCATTGATTGTTCTTAACTTGTGTATTCATCTCATGTGCTGAAGTTAGTACGGTTTCAACTCTGTGTCCTAGTTACTATATATAAGGGACCAAGATCTCCTATAAAAATATATTATTCAGAAATAGCATAGTCTAAGCAAATCCACTTAAAATCTTTACTGAACTATGACCGGTCCTTTGATGATGCAGCCTCTGACTCACGTTTGTAAACTCCTACTTGATAGTCAGAACTTCTCTATGTCAACTCGTGGACCTATCTATCTTCTTCTTTATAAGAGATTGGGGTTTGCTATTCTCACTGATTGCTGATATTTATTCACCCCATTTAGAAGTCTGTGCCTTGTAACCTTGTTTCAGCCCTTCATCTGAACCTTTCACTTCCAGCACTATATCTATGGGGAAGACCCCTCATCTGACCTTCGAGCTGCCCTGTGTTCTGTGAGGCACATGGTATTGCTTTGCTTCTCTGGTGCATGACAACCTCTGTAATCTACAATTGATTTTGCAGCTTGAAAACTATGCTAAGACTGAGGAAGCTAAAGTGGAGGAGCTTATCAAAGCTGTTNAGGAGCTAAGGTTATTGTCAGTGGTGGTGCAGTTGGTGATATGGCGCTACATTTCTGCGAACGTTACAAGTGAGTATATGCACACTGATCCGTTCAGTGTGTTACAATATTCTTCTTTGTTAAGAAAAATCTTTTTTAGACTGGAGAGTGATTTATGCTGTATCCTCTCTAAAACCCTCAACTCAAGTTATCATTCTCAAAAACAACCTCAAAGTCAGATTTCAAGTGTCGTAGTTGTCAACCTTTGCCATGTCCTATCACTTATTGATGTTCTGTTTGCAGGCTAATGGTTCTGAAAATNCAGCTCGAAGTTTGAGCTTAGGAGATTCTGCCGTACTACTGGGGCTGTTGCAATTGTAAGTTCTATTTTAAAAAGATTCCTGTGGTATTGCTTGAAGCATACTTATTCTGATTTTGTATGTTTTTTCTTTCAAAACAGTTGAAACTTAGCCAACCAAATGCGGATGAATTAGGATATGCAGACTCTGTTTCGGTGGAGGAAATCGGTGGTGCCCGAGTATGTTNATGCCCCCTTTTTGCTTTTGCAGATGATATAGCTTCAATATTTTCCTCACAACATTTAGTTTGTTCTATAGGTTACTGTTGTCAAGAATGAGGAGGGCGGAAATTCTGTGGCTACTGTTGTTTTGAGAGGCAGTACTGACAGTATACTAGATGATCTTGAAAGAGCTGTTGATGATGGTGTCAACACTTACAAGGTATATCTGTGGTATTTATAATAGATTTGGCCTACCTCCTTTCAGTTGTTTTGGAACAAATGTACCTGGTTCTTGTTTTCTCTATTAGTTAATTTATCTGACTGTTGGTGTTTCTACTAGTCAATGTGCAGGGACAGTCGGATAATTCCTGGTGCAGCTGCAACAGAAATTGAACTGGCAAAGAGATTGAAGGAGTTCTCTTTGAAGGAAACAGGGTAGGATATTTTTAGCATTGTAGTCAATAATTTGTCATGTATAATGTTAGCTGAAATACTTCTGAAACTGTGAAATATGTTGCTAGTTAAAAAAAAGGAATGGATCTTAACATCTTGCATTCACTTCTGAAACCGTGGAATCCAGTATGATACCAATAAATCTAATAAATTTTATTAATTTTGTACTCCATTAGTTATTGGGATGATAGATGGAACAAAATCATGCCTTATCATCATGTTTAGATACGAGTGGCGAGTTTTATAGATTTTTCGTGTTTAGTTGGGCTGGTGTATTTGCTGTCATGGTTTTGCTACTATTATTATCTTTTGGTTTTTGGATGATTCCGTGGAACTGTGAATTATAGTATATTTTCCCCCATCGATATTGATAGTTTCCAATTATGCAGGTTGGACCAGTATGCCATTGCAAAATTTGCTGAAAGCTTTGAAATGGTTCCAAGNAACCCTGTCTGAAAATGCTGGACTTAGCGCAATGGAGATAATATCATCTCTTTATGCTGAGCATGCTGCTGGGAATACAAAAGTTGGCATTGACCTGGAGGAGGGTGTTTGCAAGGACGTCTCTACTTTGAAAATATGGGATCTCTATGTCACAAAGTAAGTAATTGCATTAACATATTGTAAGAACAGATGTAGTTAGAAATCATNGTGGAGAGCTGTGCTGAATATGTTTTTAATCTTTATAGCTAGTGTCTGTTATGGTACTAGAACCTGTACTCATCATAGTATTGCTGGCCTGAATGATGTGGAAAATGGTTGCACCACAACCACAGTTCTCATATGCATTATGTGTTACAAATTCGGGGCATAACAGTTTCTGTAGCGCTTTGAGCTTCTTTTGCTTATGTCTTTGCTTATCTTGCCTGCACAGGTTCTTTGCCCTGAAATACTCTGCCGATGCTGTATGCACCGTGCTACGGGTTGACCAGGTAAGACTGCCAATCAAATGTTATAATTTTTTTTAGACAGCAAGATTTATGGTCCATATGCTAATAGTTGGATGCATGAACTCTGCAGATCATAATGGCAAAACCGTCAGGAGGGCCAAGACCCCCCCAGTCTGGTGCTGGGAACGATGAGGATTAGTTTCACACTTTGGCTTGTGTACTCTTGTTTTCATTGCGTCACGCCTGCTAGGTTTCAGAGCAGAGAACATCTGTATCTTATCTAGGCTTTGGTTCTGTAGAATATTTTGGGAGCCCGGAGTTCACGTGTGGGGAGAGGGACAGCATGGTTGATGAGCTGATAATCCCATAGGGAATTTGTAGTCCTTTACTGCTGTATTGTGGTGCTGGTGTATCAAATGATTGACTCCAGGGTCTGTTTCGTCAGTTTTTCACAAACTTAGCCCATCTATGTGCTACTTTAGTTCTAGCTGAAAGACTGGAAGTTTTCTTGGTGGTTTATTAATTTGGTAATGTTGAATGCAGCCATTTTGAAGGCTCTGGACTCTGATGGTGGGCATTGAATGGTAGCAAGATAGTTACAGTGAATTGAATGGATCTCCTTCTGTAGTTAAGTGGTGAACCATTTCCATCTTGGTGCAACATCATCATCCAATGTGCAGTGGAGTTTATGTTCTGCCTCTATGAAATGAAGTAGACCTTTAGGATGATCTAGCAATGTTGTGCACTTTAGGTTGCTAAAAGTACAGGCTGCAATACCTCTTCTCAAACCGAGTGACCACACTCCACATTTCTTTTCTCAAACTGAGTGACCACACTTAACATTCCTTCCCCTTTAAGACAAACGAGGTAACCACATGTGCAAACATTATAAATTGATGGATAGATTTGTATCTCCTCTTGGTATAGTGACCGCTGGGAACTCTTCAATCATCACAATCAAATCTAGAGGATTATTGCCATACCACTTATGATGAAGCTTGTTACCACTTATGATGAAGCTTGTTCACTTACCTAATATAAAATCTTGTAATTTCACCCCTAGGCAAAACACACATTTGCTAATATATACTCCATTTGCTTCTAAGTACTACCTCCGTCCCAAAAAAGAAGGCATCAAGGAAATTTTATGACAGATTAGCGAGATCGCCAAATGACCATGTAGCCCCTTGTGAACGGATCGACCTTAGTTAAAACGTTTTTCATATTTGCACGTTGAGTATAAGTTTTTGCTTTCAAAATTATCCCTGATTGTACTACCTCTGTCACGAATTAGATGTCGTTTTGGGTTTATTAGATACACACTCCCTCCGTCCTATAATATAAGACATTCTAGCAATTTTAAGACAGATTAAGAGAAAGAGAAAAAGATACATGTACCATGAGGGGCTTTTCCGTTTAGCAGCAATAGTTAAATTTGTTCTTAAAATTAAGCAATGAAGGAGAAATAGAAAAAAAACAAGTATGCAGTGGAGAGTCAAGGAAAATTAAATGATTTTCTTTAATGCTTGTCTAAAAGTCTTAAAATGCCTTGTATTATAGGATAAATTTTAAACCCTTGAATGCCTTATATTTCAGGATAGAGAGAGTATAATTTGTTGATGAATATAGATATGCAATAGGTTTGGATACATGCCAAAAACTATGTATCCAGACAAACCGAAACAACATTTATTTTGGAACAAATGGAGTAACCAACTAACCATGCCAAACCCGCTACTGTTATTTGATATAGGGGAGAATTACCTGTGATTAAAAATTATTTGTCTCAAAAGTGAAAGAGTAGTTATGGCATGCATTAGCACAAATGATCGGCAAACATTTAACCAAATAGGTGTGGTCCCAGCCCTTCCAGGGGCATCATAGATTTACCCACTTCTCTCTAAGGCCGGTCTCAGTGCACTGTTTAATTGTGTAGTTACTAAGACTATAAACTGGGTAACTGTATCTACTGAGTTTTATGGGATGAAACTCTCTCTTATATCTCCTCATAAAGATCTTACCGAGTCAACATTTTTGCTGATGTGGTATAGAGATTAATGTTGACTAAACTTTCATTGATTTGCCTAAGTTGTTTTGAAATTCTTATTAGAAGTGTCTCTAGTCAGGAAGAGAGGAGTATCGTCTTTATTTCTAAATTATTGTAATAGATGATTCAATATACTCTAAAGGTCGTTTAGCTTTTCTAGATATATATGTTTTGATATGTATCTAGATATACACTATGTCTAGATACATCATAAAAACTATATATCTAAAAAAATTAAAACGATATTTAGTTTGTAATAGAGGATATTATTTAAAGTGATCTAATAATGGTTACGTTTTAAGGTCTCATAGTCTAAAGACTCTTGGCATTGTAGTCAAATGTGTTGGTAGAATCCACCCATCATGGTTTGAATTCTTGTGCCCACAGTTTACATGCATACATGCGCTTCTAACATTTTACTGGTCATATTCAAAGATTTCACTTGTACGCATGTGCATTTTGCCTTCTTCAAAATTTTCATTTGAAGTAGGTATATATTTCACGTCAAGTGTAGTTTATTTATATCATTTTTATTTCACAGATAAAATAATAATTCTTCAGTATGAAACATAGTACATACGTCTATGGTTTTAAGTGAAACATGATCATTTTCAAGTTGAGGTAGCATTTTAAGGTGATATTCAGATGCATGTTGAGATGTGATAGGGGTATGATGTTGTGCTATCGCTATGCGGGCTATGACTTAGGAAATACAAAATTATCTCTTTTTATATTTGGATATCTTTAATTGGGCTTGGAAGATGACTAAAGTGCTCTTTTCATATTTGCATTCACTTTATTTGATGTGAGGGTAATTTAACATAAAATCTCACGGTACGTCCATAACCCATCAGCCCTCTAGGTGGTGGGATATGAATGGTTGAATATAGCCTCATATATTTTTTTTTACCTAGACCTCTTTTTCTAAATCCAAAACCAAACATGGAACCATTTATCTAAACTGTCGTATCCATGTCCCACCTCTCATTTTTCATATCGAAAAGCCATATACATTTTAGGTCAACAAGTCTTTGAGGCCAGGCCCAATGCTACATCCTGGACTAAAGTGTTTGAATCCATATAAATTTTTTACTCTCTCTGTCTAAATCAGATATGTTGGAGTTTTACAAGAGGTTGAAGAGACCCAAAGAGATCTCCGGTACCCCAAACTTACAAAGAGCACAAGCCACCCTCGTAGCACGCGTTGGGAAGTTGAAGACCAAGGAGAAAACCAATCAAAAGCCTTCATGCCTAAAGTGCCAAGGACATCATGCAAAAAGCAAACCTGCACATGTGCCAAAGAGCTTTGGTCTCTGCCCTTTCCTTGTCTAGATGACAGCTATCTTTTTCGCCATGCCACCATAGGTGGTGGTTTCCATTGGACCTGCCCTAATTTAAAGGTGCTCAATAGAACATTGCCATCTTCCAAAGTATTGTCATTTTGTTGGATTTACCTACCCAACTCAACCCCTAGTCACTTTTCAGGGGCAAAATAGTCATTTCCCATACAATGGCCAAATTTGTAATTTCATAGCCGAATACAAAGCCCTAGGAGGCTAGGAGCAAAAAATCCCCCGAAATCCCAAATTCCTCTCCCCACTCCACCGCCCAACTCCGCGCGCCCTCCCCTCCGCCGCCCACCGCCGCGGCGACGGACGGCACGCCGGCGCACCGCACCGCACCGCCACGACCGACCCCGACCTCGACGGCCTCTGCTACTGGTACGGTTCACCGTCTCTGTTCGAGAGCCCGACCGAGTTCGTTTGCCGCCACCGCCTCATCTCCTCCTCACGCCCGCGGGCGGGAGAGCGACCAGCCAGCATTTCGCGCGCGTGGGGGAGAATCGCTTCAATCGGTCCCCGGGTAGGGCGAGGGAGGCGCGGCGCCGCGGGGCACGGCCCGGGATCCTCGTGCGGCGTGTCGGGCGGCGAGCATTTCGAGACGAGTGGGTTCGGCAGTTCTGGGCCAGTGAATG
>JAZFNS010020006.1:64917412-64929940 GCA_037127165.1 Alloteropsis angusta | reverse complement strand
AAGCATAACTTTGACTTCTTATTTTAACATAAATATTTATTGGAAATTGATATATTTATACTTTTATAAAAGTATTTTTTTATGATAAATATGTTCATATGATTTCCACATTTTAAAACTCAATAATTTAAAAGTTATTCATGATTTATATTTCCAATATTTGATTAAAACATTTTCCAAAACAACTTATTTTATAGGTATGAAGGGAGTACATCGAGTACCGTAGCATATGCACTGTAGCGGGCACACGATCTGATCCATCCATCCATAAGCGAACCGGTTAAAATCATCAAAAGTTAGAGAATGTACCGGGCGTGTGTTGGAGACCCACGGTTAAGATTATGTGATTAGTAGAATTTTTTTCGTATTTGAATGCAATAACTTTTGTCCGCCTTATATCTTACCTCTTGTAAAGAGCTGTAGTAATAAAGAGCTGTATAGGAAGAATAGCAACGTAACCTCGTTGTGTATTCCGTGTGTGTTATAACTTATCGTTATAGTGAAGATTACGCTCTTGGTGCCCATGATTTTTCTCGTAAGGATTTTCCATATAAAATTGGTTCTCATATTCGATCTCATTTTTGCATTAATTACTAACAGGTACAATGGTACTCTGTTTGCCATCAATAGTCACTATTTAAAAAAACATTGGTCCCGTTTGGTTTCCAGCGCTAGATCAGTAGCACAACTTTTACCATTAATTAAAGATATTTTATAAAATAACTCCAGAAGTCCTGTACTAGCAACCCTGAAGAATCTAATAAGGCCTTTGACCGCATGATTAGAGGATGATTAGAGAATTGTTACTAGCCAATCATCGACTAATTAGGCTCGTTAGATTCGTCTTGAAAAGTTACGCTCATCTCTAAAGAGGTTTTACAAACAGACTCCATTTAATACTCTATGCAAGAAAGATTCCCTCTGTACTAGATACTATGCTAGAGAACCAAACGAGGTCATTAGTAGGTGGGGCGTGAATTTTTTACTACAAACAAGAAGGTTGCCGCTCCAGTAAAAAGAGGATGGTAATTTAGCAATTCACCCCTCCACCTACAAATCTGAGATCTGCATCACCTCAAGACACTGAACTCACTCTCTATCTCTAGAGCTGATATACACGGCTATAAATACATGTAAAGCGTATGTAGGGGTCATCGTCTTCTCTCGTCGCTGCATCCACCATGGAATACCTTGGCCTGCCAAGCTTCTACAGCTATGTCTTGGGCCTTCTCCTCCTCGCCCTCCTCACCCGTGTCTTCCTCCTCACCTCCTCCCGCGGCAAGCCGGGGGTGCGTCTTCCTCCGGGGCCATGGCAGCTGCCGGTGATCGGCAGCCTCCACCACCTGATGTTCAGCCGGGGTCTCCCCCACCACACCATGCGCGACCTCTCCCGGCGGTACGGCCCGCTGATGCTGCTCCGGATCTGCGAGCGCGACGCCGTCGTCATCAACACGGCGGAGGCGGCGCGTNGAGCTCTTCAAGGGCCACGACACGGCGCTGTCGCAGCGGCCGACGAGCCCCGGCATCGACGAGCTGATGAGCCACGGGCAGGGCGTGATCTTCGCGCCCTACGGCGACCACTGGCGCCTGCTCCGCCGCATCCTCATGACGGAGCTCCTCAGCGCGCGCCGCGTCGAGGTGTTCGNGCCACATCCGCGAGGAGGAGGCGGCGCGCCTGGTCTCGTCGCTGTGGAGCTCGAGCTCGAGCTCGCCGGCGGGGCAGCAGCACGTCGACGTCGGGCAGCGGCTCAAGGACTTCGTCGCCGACTCGTCGGTGCGCGCCATCATGGGCGATAAGCTCCCCGACCGCGCCGCGTTCATCAGGATGGTGGAGCAAGGGCAGGACCCGACGGCGCTGCTCGACCTCCGCGACCTCTTCCCGTCGTCGTGGCTCGTGCGGCTGCTGCCGCG
The DNA here is from genome assembly GCA_037127165.1 of Alloteropsis angusta. Taxonomy (NCBI): domain Eukaryota; kingdom Viridiplantae; phylum Streptophyta; class Magnoliopsida; order Poales; family Poaceae; genus Alloteropsis; species Alloteropsis angusta. The sequence continues at coordinate 64,928,029 of JAZFNS010020006.1, read as the reverse complement.
GAGCCCCAAGGCGGAGCGCCACCGGCAGGAGATGTTCCGGCTCATGGAGGACATCCTCGTCACCAAGAAGGAGACGACGGCGGCGACGCTTCACGCCGACGTGGCCCGGGAGCCGGACAACATGGCCGACGTGCTGCTTGGGATCCAGAGGGAAGGCGACATGCAGGTTTCTCTCAACCACGGCGTCATCAGGGCTGTGCTCATTGTAAGCGCCCTCTAATCTCTCTCTCTCTACTACTCATATCCGTTCCAAATTAGAAATCATTCAAATATTCTTGAAGAGTTTATTTTAAGTTTGACCAAATTTATAGAGAGAACCACAAAGATTTTTTGCACCGAACTAATTTATAATAAAAATATATGTTACCAGCAATCTAATAATATTTATTTGGTACAATAATATTTGTACTTTCTTGATAAAACTTGGTCAAACTTGAGATAGTTTCACTTTCCAAAAAATGTTGGAATGAGTTACAATTTGGAACAGAGGGAATATGTAATAATCCTTCCAAGTTCTTATGAGATTCCCCTTCCTATTTCATAAAAAAAAATCTTATGAGATTATTATACACAATAAACTAGATCAAGTTTAAAGAACAATTAAATACGCCAACAACACCACCACCAACAACTTGGAACATGCATGCATGCATGTGTGTGTTCAACTTGGAACTTCAAATCTTACATGTGTGTGTGTGCTGGGCAGGATGTGTTTGGTGCAGCTCTTGACACATCATCGACCACAGTCCAATGGGCTATGGCAGAGCTGATTGCGAATCCAAGAGTGCTGGAGAAGGCCCAGACAGAGGTTCGGNGCGGCCGCCGGACGTGACCACCAGCAGGGGGACCAGGTGCCGGCGGCGGGGGTCAGCTCCGGCACCGCGGCGACAGGCTGGACGGCCGGCAGCTCCTAGAGCACAGGGGAACCCACGCCGCCCGAATGGGGAATGGATCTCGCGGCCGGGGTAGGGGGGGAGATGGGCGGGGGGGCAGGGGCCCACCTGCAGGCATCCCAATAAGTTCTTATAAGTTTTCATACTAAACGCCTTTTGAACTAATAAGTTCTTTTTCTGCGGAACTTAACTTAAAAGTTCTCACGAACTTTCCTATCTAAACAGGGCCCTGGCTCCGCCTCTGTCTGTTGGTGGACGGAGACACTATCGGTAGGAGCCCAAACCTAGCTACTCAAAATCGTTAATGCGTGGATCCTTTGATCCATTGGTAAGATCGGATGAATCTGCAGGTAAACAAAGGACTGTGCAGATCTTTTCAGATCGTGGAGCATCGCGTGCCGACGTTTAAAATCCCTCCAACGCGGGGCTCAACGTTTACATTTGCATCGTCCTCTAGCTAGGATGACACCCTGCCCTATGATACTATAGGCGCTACCAGCAGAATCCTAGAGCTGATGCTGCACATGCTTAAATTAATAGCGATCGTGAGGCATCATGGAAGCACAAGCATCCCCTGTTGCTTTCCCAATTTTGACCCAGTAGTATGCACATAGACAGTGAGAGATCCTAGCTAGGCTCCAAGCTTCTTAAATAAAGCAACCAACAGCTGACACGAGCTGACCAAATCATATTATCATAAGCCAAATCGTATTATCATAAGCTCTGGTTTCTCCAGTGAGAAAGACTCTGAAGCTCACATGCCTTGTCTCACTCATGGATCCACCAACTATTCTTGCATGTTTGACCAAGGTATTATACAGCCATGATATTGCATGTAACTACCGCTGCAAGATTCCTACATATATAACATGCCAGTTTTACCAGGGTAAAATTAGGTGTGCTTTGTGTCCCTTGACATGCCTATAAAATGGGTTTCACATCCTCCTTGTATTATTGGATTTGATCCTGGAGAAATACTAATATGATTCACTGCTTTGCTCGCGAATCTTTGTTTCTCTCAAGCATGAGTAATTCCTTTGAGCTGTATGGGACGAAAGGTCATTGCCATCGTGCCAGCAGAAGGTTTCAGTGCAAATCTAATACACCAGACCCACATGTGGCATTCTATACACGTCATTGATCTTATTCAAAGATTTGTACGACAACGATATATACCCGTTCATAAAAAAGTACCATTTCAACATTATGAAAATTATACTAGCTCGATGTGTGGGACTCAAAATTGTTCAAGTACTCTTGAGATAGTTCCATGGCTATTTTGCAAGAAAATTCGTCGATAGCACTTTTTTCTATTATTTGCAGTTATGCTATATAGTAAGTGTAAATTATTTTTAATTTTCTATGAATAGAAAATAACTAAACTTTGTGTACTACGTACATCCACATGTGCTAGCCCTACTACTATTTGAACATTACATATAAATCACAAACTCACAATGCAATACGATTGGATTATTCATTCGCTCCTAAAATTATCTTTTATTTATTATTAAAACAATTTGTCACTGTAACATAGCACGTCGATTTGTTAGGTACATCTACTAGCTCCCGAAATTTAGTGAAATTCTCAGAAAACAAATTATACAATGCCCGAACGACCATTACCGTAAAAATGTTTGAATTTAATATTGAATGCAATCAATTTGGTTTTAGATTATACTTTATTTTCTTATTTGGTTGGATGCATCAATGTGATGCTAATTTCAGCAAATTCATATTTCATCATTATTTTAGATTAATATTTTCTTATAGGCGCTCAACACGCGCCAACCTGAAACTGCGGCTGCGGATGAGCCTGCTCAAGCCGCTATCTCTTCTCCGGAGCAGCCTACCCCAGCACCTGAAACTGCAACGCAGGTGGGGGGTGCCGCTGATCCAGACCCGCGCGATGCCGTGGCCGACGACACGGCCGGCGACACGGTCACGGGAGTAGCATGTGCCGGTTCTACGCCCCCTACGCTGGCCCAGCACGGCGATCAGGGCCCAGAACTTCCCCCAGCCCAGGAGGAAGTGGCTGCCATCTCCGGCCTGATGGCAAGCTCGGTCGGACGCCACAAAGCTAGGGTCGACGATCTCTTCACCATGTCGGCGGCGCCAGTCCTGCACGGTACACACCCGGCGCCCCAAACGAAACTTCAATATGACAGCTCCAAGGAGAAGTGCTAGATTAGGGTTTCGCCCACCAATGCCTTCTATCCAGCAGGCGCAACAGAACTTATTGTGTAAGCTTGGCTTGCAGGCACAGGACTTTAGGCCGGTCAAGGAGATTCTGAAGGAGTATGTTCAAGGAATTCAAGGGCCTCTACCAGACCACGTCATAGTGGCACTTTCGTCACTGCTTGACCTCGAAGACGCTAACCAGGAACAATTTGTGGACGCTCTCATCCTCCATGCAGGGGAAGGTGTGGCAGACCTGCAGGTGGAGCAAGAAGGCCTCATTGCGGGCGCATGAGGAGGATAGGCATGCCAGTGCCTTTTAGAGCTTCCGTGTTTCCCATGTATCCACAACTGTATCAAACATTGCGATGTGAGTTGCTCCCTGCTGGCTACGACCTTCGGGAACAGCTCCGTACACTCGACCCTGCTGGCTGTGACCTTCGGGCGAGTTGGCAGAGAGACGGACCACGCCCTGCTGGCCTTAACCTTCGGGCAGACTCTTCGATCAATGTGAACTTCTCTACGAGACGTCACCTACATGATTTGTGACATGTGAGCGACACCATCCCATGCAACATTAAGAGTAATCACCATCATTATGTTAAAAGGCGACTTTAACATTCTTAACTGGAACGTCCGAGGGCTAAATGTGGTCGCCAGATGCTTAGCGGTACACGAAACTATAAAGGACACAACATGCCACATCGCGTGCCTTCAGGAAACTAAACTGCAGAACATAGACGATGCACTGGCAGGCTTCTTAGGAGCTTACAAATTAAGCTCGTACGCATACAAACCTGTGGCCGGAACACGCGGGGGGTACTGATCCTTTGGAACGATGCCTACACACAACTTCAAAACATTCAGAGCTTCTCGGTCACGGCCGATGTTACTATAAACTGTTGTGCCTCTACCTTCCGCCTCACCACGGTCCACGGGCCATCGAGGCGAGCCAGGCAGTCTGCCTTTCTCCAGCACCTAAGAAACCTCAAGCCGGACGATGACACAAAATGGCTCATTCTTGGAGACTTCAACCTAATTTACCGAGCCGCAGATAAGAATAACCGGAACCTAGATCGGCGAAGGATGCACAGCTTTAGAGCAGCCCTCAACTTCTGCGGCCTAAAGGAGATTCATCTGCAGAATCGTAAATTCACGTGGAGCAATGAACAACGACATCCAACTCTAGTGCGGCTCAACAGAATGCTCTGCAATGACTCCTGGGATGCAGAGTTCCAGCATCATGTCCTCCACGCGCTCTCGTCCTCGCACTCCGACCACTGCCCCCTTCTGCTAGCCAGACAATCCGGGCCTAGGAGACCTACTTCGTTCAAATTCGAGAACTACTGGCTAAGACTGCCTGGTTTCCATGAGAAGGTAGCCGCCATATGGTCCCAACCTACCCCCCATACAGAGCCTTACCATCGCCGGGGACACAAACTGCACTCGCTGGCTACCGCCTTATGCCGTTGGAGTAAATCCTTCATGTCCGACATCGAAATTAAGATGCATGTAGCAAGGGAAATCATCCTCATCCTAGAGATAGAACAAGACAGGCGACCCGTCTCCGAAAGGGAATCATGGCTACGCTCAAACCTTAAAAATTCCTTCTTGGTTGGGTGGTGCTGAGGAAAAAGCAACGCTCCAGAATCTCATATCTGCGCGAAGGAGACGCAAACACCAAATACTTACACCTGAGAGAAAACTCCAGACGTCGGAAGAAGTTCATCCAAAGGCTGAGGGTAGGTGAAGGGTGGGCCATCTCCCACCAAGAGAAGCAGCAAGTGGTGCAGGATCACTTTAAGAGCGTCATGGGGGGCCCTTCCACGAGAACATCCGAAATCAACTGGGCCCAGATACCGTTCCCTACGCCAGACTTATCTACAATTGCACAACCCTTCACGGAAGAGGAAGTGCATAATGCTATACTCCAACTCCCTCATGACAAAGCGCCTGGACCCGATGGTTTCACTGGAATCTTCTTCAAAAAGTGCTGGTCTATCGTCAAAGGCGACATCTTGGCTGCGGTTAACTCCTTCCACAATCTTCAATGTGAGGACTTCAACCTTCTTAATACATCCAACATTGTCCTTCTCCCCAAGAAGGACGGCGCCGACTACGTACAAGACTACCGGCCTATAAGCTTAATTCATGCGGTCGCAAAGATCATTAGTAAATTGGTGGCCCTCCGTCTCGCCCCTTACATGTCCTCCCTGATAGCTCCTTGCCAAAGTGCCGTCATCAAAGGGCGCAACATTCACGATAACTTCCTGTATGTCAGAAACATCGCGCGTCACTTCCACCGGAATAAAACACTGACCCTTCTTATTAAACTTGACATCTTTAAAGCCTTCCACTCGGTGCGATGGGACTATCTCCTCTCCCTTATGCGGAACCGTGGGTTCCCTGCATGATGGTGTGATTGGATTGCGGCAGCCTTACGCATGTCTTCCTCAAAAATCTTTCTTAATGGTGTGCCTACGGACCAGATCATCCACGAAAGAGGCCTGAGACAAGGAGACCCTCTATCACCCCTCCTTTTCGTTCTGACCATCGACCCGTTGCATCACCTACTCACCCAGGCAACTTCTAAAGGCCTCCTTAGTAAACTTGGTGGCCGCACTGTGCGCTACAGAGCGTCGCTTTATGCCAATGACGCTGCCATCTTCATAAAGCCCACCTTAAAGGATGTGCGTAACACCCAAAACCTCCTCCAACTTTTCGGTCAGGCCACGGGGCTGGTCACGAACTTGCAAAAGTCCACCCCACACTGATTGGGTGCCAACAAATAGATCTTGACACCGTATTGGAGGCAATACCGGTCACCCGTACCAACTTTCCAATGCGCTACCTCGGCCTACCGCTAACAGTGCGATGTCTTAAACGGGTCGACTTTCAACTGACTATTGATAAAGCCACCGCAAAACTTTCCGCTTGGCATAGGAAAAACCTAAACGTCGCGGGCTGCACATGCCTCACCAAAACCATCCTCACATCGCAAGCCATATACTTCTTGACGGTCATCAAAGCAAGGAAAGAGGTGCTTGAAGACCTAGACAAACTAAGAAGAAGGTTTCTCTGGGCAGGTGATTCAGCCCTAACGTGCGAAAAGTGCAAAGTCAGCTGGACTAAGTGTGGGATGCCAAAACAAATTGGCGGACTAGGGGTCCTCAATCTGGAAAGATTTGTCAGGGCTTCGCGCATTCGTTGGCTATGGCATGAATGGGCCTCTCCAGACAAATCATGGGTTGGCACTGAAGTACCATGTGATGAGTCTGATCGCCTTCTGTTTGCGGCAACCACCAACTTCACCTTGGGGAATGGCAAGAGCTCGTCATTCTGGTACAACAATTGACTTCACGGACGTCGTCCAAAAGACATAGCACCCACGGTTCACGCGATCTCCAAGCACAAGCAACGAACAGTGGAGGAGGCCTTGCAACATCGCCAATGGGTGGCGGACCTCGATGTATCGCAGGGACTCACAACTCAGCTTCTCAACGAGTACGTGCAACTATGGAGACTATTGATGAGGCCCAACTCCAATCACACTTGAACGACACCATGACATGGAAGATGACAGCTAACGGCATCTACTCGGCTGCCTCCGCGTACAAGGCGCAGTTCTTAGGTGCAGTCTCCACCCCTCTAAACACTAAGCTATGGAAGACATGGGCACCGCCGAAATGCAGATTCTTCGTCTGGCTGCTCATGCAGAACAGATTGTGGATGGCGGATAGACTCGCGAAACACGGTTGGCAACACACTCCAAGCTGCCAACTCTGTAGGACGGCACCGGAAACACCTCTTCGTGGAATGTTGCTACAGAAGACGCATCGGGTCGGAGATCTCTTTGTGGCTCGCCAGACCGGAAATCCAGCCGACGAACTGGCTGCCATCACAGGATATGACTACCTGGTGGACCCAGCTCACAACCTCTACAGCCATGCCTAAACGAGCGGTCAGGACCCTCGCCATCCTCGTCTCTTGGGAAATCTGGCTTGAACGCAACGCTCGTGTGTTCAACCGCAAGGAAACATCCTCCCTGAACCTCATCTTCAAGATCAAATCAGAAGCCTCGACCTGGGCGATGGCAGGGGCTAGAGATCTATAGCGTTTAATAGTGTGAGAATAGCCTTCTTCTAGAGCTTAAATAGTGCGAGAGTAGGCTTTTGGCTTCTGCTCTCAACCGGTTTGCCGGCGGTATTCTGTCAAACTCTTCTCTTTCAATGAAATGGGCATAATCTCATGCCGATTCGTTCGGAAAAAAAAACGCCAACCTGACTCTTTTTATTCAACTTTGCCAAGATATTAACATTATGGATCCTTGAATATCGTTGCCATAGACTCTAATAAAAACCTTATTGAGATTAGTTAAAAGGTCTCAATGATTTGATCCGGCATCTGGTAGTTGATAGCTGAAAATCAACATGCTCTGGATGAATTCAAAGTCAACACATGTACCAAACCCATGCGCCCCTCGTGCATAAGAGGAAATATATACCTGTCAAAGCTGTGCTTATATTTTAGAGCACCGACTTGATTGCTTTCTCCTTTGCATGTTCATTTCCCTATTATCTGTGCTCATCTGTTAAGCTGAGAATGTTGTAAGATTTGATTGATTTTTTGTAAATTGGAGACCTGCTGAAATTATGAAAAAAAACTAAAGTATTAAACCGACTGCTTTGCACCTTAGGAATTTGTTATAATAACAAGTACACGAATCCATTCTACTGTCTTCCCGTCTTCTCAGACTCAAATGGTTGAATATAGTGCATATTCTCTATTTCCCATCATCTGGTATGTGCACAGAGGGATACGAATAGTAGAGGACACCCCCACTAAAATGGGACCGGATTAGTAATCGCAACAAAGAAATTGTTCATGAAAATATTTCACTCCCATATGTATATATAGTGACTCTAATTAGACGGGGAACCACACGAGATAAATGGAGCTTGACGTCTCTTCTCAAATGCAATGCATCCAGCTCATGGTGGTATCTGAAGGAGTCGCGGTCACATCTGGCATCTGGTTGGTGATATCTGACAATCAACATGATCCTACGTATCTTTCCATATGAATAAAATTGAGGTTTTAGACACAGAGAGAACATGAATAATGCAAAGTCAATAGACGTAGTCAACCCATGAGTCCCTCGTGCATGCCACGGAGATCATTATATGATATCAAAAGGCAATAATGTACACCTTTTAAAAACTGTGATACCTAAATTAAAGCATCCACTTGATTGCAAAGTAATTCTGGACTTGCTGAACTACTATTGTACAATACCTGCTGAAAATATGAACAATAAATCAAATTGAAGTATTGAATCAGCCAAATTGTACCGTTCTGTTAACAGATCACACTACAGCGCTCCACAAAGTAGGAATGCATATATATGAGATCTTGTGCTAGTTTTTCTGTCACAAGAAACGATATATTTTCAAAACCTCAAGAGTACCTTGGAAGCTATTTTTCCAAAGACAACAAAATATCATAAAATCCAGGTACCGTAAATTAATCAATATATTACATGCGTATATATATATGATGCAACAAATCATTGGGTCGGTTGTCGTATCTCATTCTGACCATTACTACATAACTCCTCACCTCTTCCAGCTGATCACTGCTGGCTCTCCTTAAATATATAATAACCAGTACAAATTCGTTAGCCGCCCTGTCAGTCCTATCAATTCATTGTTAACAGTGCACGACTATCAGGTGGCAACTGGATGGGGAACACAAATAGTTGATGACACTGAACTAAAATATGGCAAATTGGCAATCGCTAAAATTGTTTATAAAAATATTTCAGCCCTCATGTATAGCGAGTCTAATGATTGACGGCGAACCAACATGATATATAATTGGTAACATCACATACAGCACGACTGCAGTGAGAGCAACCAAAGCTAGCTGAAGCATTTTTGCAGCCCAAGATCTATCGCCGAGTACGTCCGTGCTCGATCGATCCTGTGCCAAAACCCGACGTCGACAAGGATTCATCCACATGGCCGGCGGCGCGTGCGAGCTTGTCATCCCTGCCGCCACATTGCCGGAGGAGCCCCAGCAGGCACGTCGTCCTCTCCATGACCCGGACGACGTCGCCAAGCGTTGGCGCCACGGCCCTCGGTCATCGTCACCGGCCACGGGCGGCAAACGCATCCTGTCCCTAGCAGTGTACGTGGCGGCGATCGGGGCCTTGCTGCTCTTCGCCGCCGCGTCCGCCGTGCTCTTCGCCGTCGTCGTGCTCATCGCGCGCGCCTTCGGCCACTACCGGGGCAGCCGCTACTGCGTCCCGTCGCGGGGTCCTTCGCCTTCGCCACCACAGCCGCCGCTCCGCCGCAAGGGGCTCTCGGCCGCCGACCACCGCTGCCTCCCCAGCTTCACCATCGCCGTCGACGACGACGTCGGCTGCCGCGAGACATCTAGCTCTTCCTCGTGCGCTGTGTGCCTCGAGGCCCCGCGCGCCGGCGAGCGGTGGCGCGCGATGCCGGCCTGCCGGCACGCGTTCCACGCCGCCTGCGTGGACCGGTGGCTCGCCACGTCGCCGTCGTGCCCGGTTTGCCGTGCTCCCGTCGCTGTCGAGGTCTCGACGAGCTGATGCACAAAGGTTTTAGGTTCTCGCTGGGTGCTCGACAAAATGCTCTGTGTCTTGCCGTGTAGGGATTGGTGATGATTCCATAGGTGTTGTACACTCTCTGTAGTCTGTATGAAACATTCAAGACAACCAATAAAGTAACGATTTTGTTAGCCAGGGAGAGAAAACCACTGGGCACGTACAAAGCATTTTTTTCCTTCAGCAAATTAACTGTCCCAATTCAAAAAATATTTGCAGTCAAAGTTTAAAAGTTTAACTTCAGACACCCGGTACAGATGTAACTTTTACGAAATAAAAAAAATCCATTTCTCCAATCCATTCCCCTTCTTCAATCCAGAGTTCATCAATCACACNAAATCTCCCTGGTCTACTTGTGTTGGTTGCTGGGAATACTGTTTACAGTTTTTGGCGTCAACAACCTGCAACTTTCAAATTGAAAGCTTATCTTGATCTGAGGTTGTTTTTGGATATCGATGCCCAAATATTCTATCAAAGTTTTAGACAATAATTGCTATAAGGCAAAATTTGCAAGACTATCTGCAAATTTAGCCCTATAAACACCTAAGGGAGGCTAGAATGGTAGATCTTAAGATTGACCACCTCACCATTTCACCTGATGCATCCTCCCCAAGACAGGCATGCCCCCAACTATTGATATAGGGCATATAATATAGGGCATCGTACCTATGGTTCGACCCTGGACAGTGTGGTTACAGGTTAATTACTACCTCGAAAACACGCGGTTCTCATGCCCGTGTGCGGTTAATTATTTTGGATGCATAACACTTAGGTCAGTCTCAGTGGGTTTCATGAAGAGTTTCATAGCATTAAAATATATACCAAATCATCAGTTTTGCTGATGTGGCAATGACAGAGAAGAAGAGTTTCATGAGGCCTCCTCCAATGGTATGAGCTAGCACATAGCTCTAAGAAGCC
>JAZFNS010020006.1:64490059-64500435 GCA_037127165.1 Alloteropsis angusta | reverse complement strand
ACGGCGCGCGGCACCTCCGCCCGCCCGCGGCGCCTCTGCTGCCGACACAGCGAGGTCTCCTCGCGGCTCGCGGGTCCTCACTTCAGGCGCGCACCCGAGGAAGCCTCACACCCATCGGCCGTCGCGGTGCTCGAAGCCCTCGAACAGGAGCGGCGGCGGTGCTCGTACAGGAGAGGAGGCGGAGTTGGGGACGGGCAGCAGACGGGAGATGCAGACCAAATTGGGCTGTTGCCTGTTGCGATGGACTAAACAGTGAGGATGTATGGGCTTTACAATGTTGGGCCATTGGGCCATCTAAATTGTGCTGATTGACTGGCCCATCTAAGAATTCCACGCGGTACCTGTTCGTTGCTAACGCATCACGCACGTCGTATTCCTCCAGAGAACGCCATTGTTGCCCAAACACAAAGAAACGTTGCTGGATCTTGGATTCTGGGAGAAAAAAAATAAGGGGAACTAGAAATTTGCTGCCAGGTTAGGTAGGGCGGCCGCCCTACCTCGCCCTATTGGCAGGTCCGCCACTGGTTCAGATATGTTATGTTGTCAATTTCCATTTTCTCTACCCGTAATTGTACTAATGCGTGGTTCTGTTTTGCATATTTCATGAAATACCAGGTTGTGGAAAGTTTAGGAAGCAATCACTTCAAAATGTTGATGAGTTGGCCACATGTTTTGGAGATATCACTAACATTGGTATTGACCACTGGTCTCCTCGTGGTGCCAATGTTGAAGTGCCTCCACTTGATGGTGGTACACAAGAGGATACAGGAGATGACCCGGCACAAGAGGAAGTGGAGGAGGTTCCTATGGAAACACCTCCTAGTGGCAAGAGGCCGGCAAGGCCTATGCAAGACAAAGGCAAGAAGCTTAAGTCAGGGAATGCGCTTCTCATTCAAGAAGCAGTCACAAGTATGGCTAGTTCAGCGAGTGAGTATGCTTCCAAGAGAGAAGGCAAATTTTCTATTGAACAAGTGATGGAGTATGTGCTTGCTTGTGGTGCTGGTTATGAGACCAATGAGCATTATATTGCCACTGAACTGTTTGTTAAGAAGGAGCAAAGGGAGATGTTCATGACCTTGCCTACTGAACAGATATGGTTCAATTGACTTACAAGAAAATATAATGACAAGTATGCAAAGTAGAAGACATGTTAGAGCCAATGACACATGATGTGCTGCACCATGTCACATGTATCTCTTATTTGTTTTTTTCCTATGTTCCTTTTTTTCATTTATTCCATTTCCTCTGAACTTGTCACATGTATCTCTTATTTGTGTGCTCTTCATTTATTCAAACTGATGTCACATGTATCTCTTATTAATGTTTCCTATTGTGCTTCTCATTTTTTTTGCACTTTCTCTCCATTTGTGTACAGATGTCCGAAAGTGAGAGTGATGATAATAGTGATGATGATAAAAAAAATTTCTCTCTTATTCAAACTGCTGCTAATCTTGCGCAAGGTTATGTTGACTTATACATGGATAAGGCACCACCAAGGACATCACAACTCAGTGGAATGGGGTGGATGAATGGGTTGTTTAGCACTCCAGGAGGATGCCACAAAATGCTTCGTATGAATACTAGTATATTCTTCGATCTTCATGATGTGCTTGTGGAAAGGTATGGCCTGAAACCGTCCAAACACATGAATACAATTGAAATGCTTGGTATTTTCCTACGGATATGTGGTGGATGACTGTCAAATAGAGGAGGACAAAATAGGTTCAAGCACTCCGGAGAAACAATTAGTAGGAAATTTCATGATGTTCTAGATTGTGTGGTTGCTATGGTAGAAGACTACCTAAGGCCAACTGATCCTAATTTTCGCACTGTGCATAAGCGAATTCGGGACGACAAGAAAGCATATCCCCACTTCAAGGATTGCATTGGTGCTCTTGATGGAACTCATATCCGTGTCTCTATTTCACTAGAAGAACAAGTCAGATTCATTGGTAAAACGGGAATTGCAACTCAGAATGTGCTTGCTATTTGTGATTTTGACATGAGATTCACTTATGTGGCTGCGGGTCAACCCGGTGCATTGCATGACACAACCGTACTATACCATGCAATTGAAGCTGACAAGGATGTCTTCCCACATCCCCCTGAAGGTGAAAATATTTCTAATACATACCAGTACTCAATTTTTTTAATTGGAATCTTATGTTGTTGTGTATATGTGTAGGCAAGTACTATGTTGTGGATGCGGGCTATCCTAATCGTCCCGGTTACTTGGCTCCATACAAGGGTGAAAGGTATCACTTACCAGAGTGGCATCGAGGAATGGAACTGGCCACTCCAAAGGAGAAGTTCAACCGGGTACATTCATCTATCCGTAATGTCATTGAGCGCTCATTTGGATTGCTAAAGATGAAATGCGCAATTCTTTACAAGATGCCTGGCTATAGCATGCTCACACAGAAGAAGATTGTTGCTGCCACTATGGTTCTCCATAATTTCATACGTGAGCATGCAAGTGAGGATGCAGACTTTGCAAATTTTGATAGGGATCCTACTTTTGTGGCTACTATCCCAGAGAGGTATAACAAGTATGCTGTGTCTCCACATGCTTCCGATGGGTCCACTTCGGAACCAAGCTTCGTGACAATGGACACATTCCGTGATGGTTTGGCAACATCGGCCGCGTTATCATGGAACTAATGTAATGATAAGCACTAGTATGGACTATTAATATTTTAAAAACTATGGATTTATGTTGTCAAATTTGGTTGTAATAATTGAGTAATATTTTTTATCTATGGTATGTATGTTGAATGTGCAATCACTTCATAAAGTATGCAAAATGTTACAGACAGATCAACAAAGGGTAAGAAGGGCAATCCACCCTAAAAACCTCAACTCTGGAGCTGTGAGCCCTCTCCCAGCCAAACACCTTCATCCAGACAGCTCCAACTCCACCCAGAGCTAGCTCCAACTGGAGTTTGGAGCTGGAGCTGCTCCAGACAGAGTTGGAGCCATGCCAAACAGGCCCATAATAGGGAAAAACGTAAGTTTTGTTAGATTATTACTCGGCAACATGTACTCCACACCTCACCTTGCAGAGAGTACGCATATCTGTTCAGAACCAATTTCTCTGTTACGTTTTTACTTTTAAATTTTTATGTATCTATAGTAAAAGAACTTGACCGATGGGAAAAAGATCGCCCCACGGCTTTGCACTAAGAAAAGAATTCACCCAGTCGAGAAAACAACCATTTGCTGGTTGCCCGAACACCCCATTTAATTCGGGTGCACGGGGAGTCGAAATCCGCCCTGCTTGGTTAACTCAAATGCTCCATCTAACCGCTAGGCTAGAGGCCTCGAAATAAACCTATAGTGCATATACCTGGTAAAAAAACTATTGTGGACATTGCCAGCAAGGATAAAGAAATAAAATNATGTTTTTAGTCAAGCATGCAAAAGAGCTGTATATGTGTTCGTATTAAGACCCCCCTTTGGCATNATAGCTTATACACCAGCTTCCGTTTGGGCTTATCGGCTTCTCCTACCAAACGCGAAAACGAAAACAGCTCCGTGAAAAAAGCCGGGAAGAAGCTCCGCAAAACCCGCTGTCTGCTTTTTGCCACCGATGAGAAGTCGAAAACAGTAGCTCACATCGGCTCATCCTCATCTCAAAAGGCTAAAAGACGCATGTGCCCTTGCTACTTTATGAAAATTAGCACACCTGCCATTGACAAAGATGAGCTCGGCCGAGGCGGAGGCCGGCGGGCACGCGGCGCCCGGGAGCAGCCGGGGGGCATGGCGGAGGCCGACGGGAACGTGGCCGGAGTGGACGCAGGTCAGCGGGCATGCGAGGGCGAGCTTGACCTGGATGCTGAGGCGGCCAGAGCGGATGGAGGCCGGAGCTCGGAGGCAAGCTTGGCCTGGATGCTGAGGCGGCCGGAGCAGATGGAGGCCGGAGCTCGGAGGCGAGCTCGGCGTGCTGAGACGACCGCGGCGACACGCATGCGCCAGGTGCGAGCGTCCGAGCGGAGTAGTCGGCAAGTGATAAGCCCGTGTAGAGGAAAGAGAAAAAAACAAAGCGAGACGTTGGCAGACAGAAGGGATAAGGCCGGCGCAGAAAGGAAAAAATAAATAAAGAAATAATAAGGAAAGAGGAAAAATAGAAAAAGAAAAAAGAAGAAAAAAAACTTGGAACAAGGAAGGGCACAATGGACATTTGACTTATTCTACGTATTTGAAAAGCTAAGAGAAGTTATTCTACCAAACCTTTTTTTTAAGGTGACAAGGCAAAGCCAAAAAAGGCTGCTTGAGCAAATAAGTTAGAGCCAAAGCTGTTTTTGCGTGAGCCAGAGCTCTACCAAATGGGACATAAGAAGAAAAAAAGGGGCAAAAACCCTTACATCACACTCCCACTGAATGAAAAAGAGAGAAGTCATGACATCCCCAAAACTGGTTGAGCTTTCATGGTCATGGATCAAGGTAGAGCACCTAATAAACCAAAGGCTCGAACCTCGGGCGTCGCATTTCTGCTCAGCTCACCACAAAATGGTTGCAGATGGGTCACAGGATGCCAAAGAAGCAGGCTTGGGTGTGGGTCCCTTCTTAAAATAGCAAAGTCAGCGGGGTTGTCCTTGTCCCTGATCGGTGTTTTTCTTTCTGCTTACTCATGGGAATGGCCAACACATTTATAAAATTGAAAGGAACTGTATCTAGAATACAATACTGTCTCGTTGTCGTTGGTTGCAGCTTGCAGCTTCCAGTCATAAATAGAAGATGTTGGAATGAAAAATACTAAAAAAATATACAACCAGTTGATACTTAATTACCTCCACCTCCTGAAGCATGGGATCGACATGGCTCCTCAGCTTCGTTGATTTCAATGCATCACCATAGAAGCGAGCCTGCTCATTATAGATGGTGGCATCTACACTCCAACCAACCTCTTTGCCAACCATAGCCGCAATGAACCCATACATATTGAAACTAATGTCTGAATCTAATCCCTGGTAGAAATGATCCGAGAGACCGAGACCTCTGGTCCGATCAAGAAAGTTAGATCCAACTAAATTGCGAAACATATTGCCCAATCTTTGGGTCTCGTTCGAAATGTAAGAATTTCATATCTATGTTAACAGTGCATCTCAAGGGCCTGAGCATTGCGACAGTAAAAAAGAAAGGTGGAAGAAACGAATATTCTCATAGCTTGGCGGAGTTAAAATGTTAGATCCAACTAAAAAAACTCAATTTTTACTTGATCAAATATTCCACTTGAAAGGAACGACGGGATATCCGATCCAAGGCGATGGGTTATAGCTAGGAATTACATATTGATTTTCCTGTCCAGTTATCTATAGGGCTAACAAAAATTGAATATAGCTAGTTCATTTGTAAAGAAAAACATATTCACATACCTACAGATTTAGGAGCTTTCCTCTCAACTTTGAGGATTCTAATGCGTCATATCATGTGTTTCCCGAACTCCTTCAGAACTGAATGTGTGCAGACTGTTAGCACGTCAAGCGTGTGCGTATATAAAGAAGTGGCATACTTGGAGGGTGGAGTACGTACAGAGAAATAATTCATAAAGCAAGCACATTTCGGATTTTGGGATATATAATGAAGGGGTGCGGCCCGTGGCAGGGGAATCACGACCGGTGGTGAAAGTGTACAACCTCTACAGAGTGTAAAACTGATATATCAGCCATGCTCGCGGTCATGAGTGGCCTGGATCCTTTTTGATTAGATGGGTGGTTAATTAATGAATATGATGTTGTTTATGTTATATCTCTCTTATACAGATAATGTGGGTTTACAACTGGGCTTCATTTAACTGTAGTAAGATAGATAGTATTAAAATCAAACAACTAAAAGTGCTAAATGAAGTAAGCCAGCGTCAAGCCTTTTTAAGCTATCATACCTGTGTTATGCTTGCTAAGTAAGATGGTTTACTTACACTTGCTATAATTCAACAAAATCCCGGATGGGTACTCAGATGAGGCAGCACTCGAAGATTTTCCAGAGGAGTTCGAAGAACTCTAGGTTGTGGTTCACCAGTCGGCGTCCCTGTGGCATGGAGGCTTCACCAAGAGAGATTGCAAATAGACTTCCGCTGTGGTTTATGTAAGACTTGTGTCTTTTGTTTTAAGTTGGTTAATCATTTTTTTAGCACTGGTTTTCTTTGATTTACCTTATTCTGGAGCTATATGTGTGTGAAAGACATCCTGGGTACACATATAGTAGCATTCGGATTTCTTTCATAAATCCGGGTGTGACAGGAGACATATGGAATAACTTGTATGCAGTTATCCTTTCAAGGAGTTGCAACCACCTTAGTCCTCAACCTTAACTCGAGGAAGAGCAAAGGGCTAATTGTGGGGGTGTTGTTGATGGTTCTTAAATGTCAATCTGACCGTCAACTCTATCAAAGAACAGTGAAATAACAAACAACAAACTAGACATAGACATTTAACTCTTAACTAGTTTGACAAGTTTGGGTGAATCATTGTTTACAGGAGACCACGTCTGTATATGTGAGAAAAACACAAGAAACACAATGTCTGGCTATCCTAACAAAGCATAAGGATCAAGGGCCCACAAGTCAGAAGGATCTGGCCAATCCCACGCGAATCACCAAGGAATATGCTTATGACCCACCTACCAGACGTCCAGAGGAAGGCGGCCTCTACCTGGTGTCGGCCAAACCCCGGGAGCACCTGCGCGTGCCCAACTTTGGCGGGAAGGCCTCCCGCGTTCTTCTTTCAACGCCAATGCCTATTTCCATCCTTTGAGCATCTGGAACCGAATCGAACTAGTATAAAAAGGGGAGGAGCCCTCTCATTCTCTCATTCATTCCACACGCACAACACAATCAAGAGGCAAGAGAGGAAGGGCTACTCCTAGGCCTAGAGCCACTCTGGTGGCAGAGGTGTAGGGAGTGGGTGAGGATGTAGTCCGGAGGAGCACCGGGTTGTCGACACTCTTCTCCGGCTTGTACCTCGTCAGATATGATCCAGTTGATGTAAGTATCCGAGTTTGTCTATGGTGGTGAGTTCTCTAGTTCGGTTATGCTTTCTTTATTAGTTGCTTGTGGGTTCATCCCATTCTCATGTTGGATGCTCTAGCTCTGATCAAAAGCTAGAGTACTGGTCAATAGTGTAGACGTGGTGTCTAAGATATAGATCACCCTTGTTTGCCTCGTGCCCCACGATATCGAGAGGTAGGCAATAGGTGGTGACAGCCCTGTCCATCCTTTGTACTCCTCCCCGTCCAGGTTTTGCGTAGTGCTGTTGGCCGGAGACACCTGATAGACCAGGAGTAAGCTGGTGCCCAAATCAAGCTCTTAGTAAATTAGCGTAACCTGTCCTTGGATCTCTATCCACAGACATCCCCGCTACCCAGGTCAGTTGACCTTTTGTCTTCTTGGGGTGACTAGCTAGAAGACCTTTGCGCATCCGTTCCCTAAGAAATACGATACCCTTGGACACTCACGGGTGAAATGCTACAACGGTATATCCGTCCGCTTAAGGATTCATTCGCGACGTAAGAAATACCAACAAGGATGACAAACAAACTTCCTGTGAGGCATTCCCTGTGTCTCGCGGATTTTATATCCACTCAAGGTTAATCAAGTTCCTGTTTTATGATTTATATGTATTCAAGCGGTGAATCTGAGCTAAAGCATACGAATGTTCTACTAAAGTATATTTGTCATAAAAAAGAGATACGATGGAAATTTATGTCATGCCTCTTAGAGCCTATCATTAACTTAAGGGTAGTGACGGTGGACATTTATTCTATGGTTCTTTGCCATCGCTCTACCTCAGCTTGCCAAGCACTGTCTTGCTGGCTGGCTACATGCTTGAATAGGACGTCTGTCTCTTGAATCTTATAATTTATTTATGTGACGAGATTCTGCATTTAGGACTAGCTTCTTGACAAAACTTGTAATATATTTGATAAAGTGGTACGGACTTGATATATGGACTTGTAATATATTTGATGCATTGTGCTGGTGATATATATTGTATCATGAATTGTGCTGCAAAAATAGTGCTAGATTTATTTTTTTAAAAAAATATCAAAAAACATTATCACAGACGGCTAGAACCGGCTGCGAAAAAGGATTATCACAACCAGTTCCAACCGGTAACCGGCTGTGATACCCTATTTTCACAACTGGTTCAGGCCATAAACCGACTATGAAAATGGGGTTTTCACTGCTGCCAGAACACTGTCGCCTCTGTAAAACCGGCTATGAAAACCAGAACCGAACCGGATGTAAATATCATCCTGCAGTAGTGAAGTAGTTGTTTTGCACAAACTATTTTACACCCATAAATAAATATATTAATTAGAATCTCGTCGGTTCACACATCTAGCTTTTTGTGAATGAAATTTGACTTCCGAGGTCCATAGACATCTCTTTACATTGGATACTTGGTCAATTTTGCCCTTATTTTGTTTCTAATAATTTCCCTATTTGTTTCTTCCAATATAGATGGTTACATATACTGCTTATACATCACATCTTGTGGCCTGAAATAACGGATAATGCAATAGGATTCAAATCTTCTTAATATTAAGTTGTACATCACATCTTGTGGCCTGAAATAACGGATAATGCAATAGGATTCAAATCTTCTTCATATTAAGTTGGCGGCGAAGCTCTCCGAGAGCCCAAATAGGGAACAAGTTCCGGTAGTTGCCATAATTGAAGTACATGAAACGATTGGACACTCCAACATGTTCCTGCCATCAAACCATTATTACCAAAATATTTGTGTAAGTTCAGAATGTTGAGTATCAAAACTACAGAGATAACTACAACATCGATCTGTCCTATAGTTCAAGGTAAATAATATGTGCCACAGATGAACTAATCCGTCTAACCGCCTAAAAGGATTGAAGACTCACTTGTTGGGGAAACTCGCCAGAGTCAAGTTGCATATTGATTAGTTCTTTTGCAGCATGATATAGTGGTGTTGGATCTCGTTGAACCTGTTTCCATACCCACAATATGAAAAAAGAAACATACATTATTAGAATAGTTTTTTAGATAATGTAAACTGGAAGTCAAATGTAATAACGTTCAAAATATATACCTGCCCAGCATAAAGTAAAGCCAACATTGCCCAAGCAGTGTTCACGGCATGAGGACTACTTGCCTCAGCATAAATCTGCGAAATATATTACAAGTGAAAACCATTATTGGTACAAAGATTCAAATTCAAACATTAAGGTTTTACTAATTTACGGTAATAGTAAATCTACCAACGCTGCAATCGATCTTACATGATGTTAAGTGCTCAGGTTGCCCTAGTAAAAACTATATCCAGCCTAAAGAGATGGAATCTTTCACGCTATAGATAGACTTTTTGCCAGTCAAAACTTCAGTGCGCCCAAAGTGGATGCAAGCACTCTTTGATTTGTCTCCAGCAGACGTCATGGGCGTAATTATCCATGACCTCAAACAGGGAATAGGTGCCGGTAGATGCCATTACTGAAGTAAGTTTCAAATTTGGCATGTTCATAATTCCGTCAGCCCACAATTGGCCAATGTGATCACAAAATTGGACATTGGTCGAGCTTCAATTCGAGATTTGCAGTGCAGCCTCAGTATGCGTTCAGACACGACATTATTTAACTTTGGGATAAAAAATATATGTCCATCCGACTTTATCCCAATAAGTCAAACATATAAATTTTTGTATAGTTTGACAACACAAGATTGGTACTATTAGATCCATCATGAAAAATAGTTTCATAATATATAACTTGTTTCCATTTAAGATAGTTTTTTTTGTAGATATTGTAAGTTAGTGTCATATTGGATAGTGTGTGACTTATATTTTTCACAGAAACTATAGTTCATAGAATCCTTATTATTATTTTGGTCCTTTTTGGGTCAATATTCTTGGGTCCAAACCTAAGAATATATAATTTTTTATATAGATTGAAAATGCAAGATTGGTACTACTAGATCTACTATGAAAAATACTTTCATAATATAGAGCTCTTTTCCATTGAGGATAGTATATTTTTGTAGATGTAGCAGCGTTTGATGCATACAGGACGAAGTGACCCATAAATTGAACCAATATCCTATGTGTAATACCCTGGACCATTACTGTTCTAGTTTCAGCCCGTTGCGGTCTATGNTTTCTCATTCTGGTGGAATTAATCCTACCTTTCTAGTGTAAATAGGTTTGGGCCAATTTATAAGTCTTTGGTTTGTTTCAAACATAACACCTCCAAATTAACCCTTTAAAGGAAATGATGACGAAAGTGTAAGAGAGGTGTATGCATATGCGGGCTCGTTCCATGTGGGAGCTAGGCTGCAAGTAAATATTGTACATGGGGTGTTCCACTATGACTGAAACACCACCTACTTTATATAAAGTCCGCCAAGTATT
>JAZFNS010020006.1:62831070-62845786 GCA_037127165.1 Alloteropsis angusta | reverse complement strand
CTGTGTGAGTTCTTGCGCCGTCTTCTTCAAGTCCGGCGAGTTCCACTCCGGCCATAGCCGGAACACTGTCGAGGACCCTGAACACTGCGTCGCGGCACTCCAGGGCGCGGCCCACTACGCCGCTAAGCCGGCCGACGAGCCTGGAGGACGGCCACAGGTCCGCCGGGTTGAACCCGCCGGCGAGCTGGACGGAGCGGTCCAGCTCCCTGAAGAAGACGTCCCTTTGCTTGCACCGGTCGCCCATGACGGCGCGCATCGTGGTGTCCGCCACGAGCGTGGCGAGCGCCTCGCGCATGTCGATGGCCGCCCCGGCCCCGGCGGCCGCGCCCACCGCGTGCAGCATGGCGGAGACCTCCTCCTCGCGAACGCCGCGGAAGGACAGCACCCGGCGCGCGCTGAGGAGCTCGACGATGGCGATCTTGCGGAGCTGGCGCCAGTGGTCGCCGTAGGGCGCGAAGATGATGTCCTTGCCACCGCCGGTCATAACGCGCAGGGTGGCGCTCACCCGCCGCGACGCGAACGCGGTGTCGTGCGTCTTCATCACCTCGCGCGCCGCCTCCCGTGACGACACCACCACCGTGGGCACCTCGCCGACCCGGAGCAGCATCACGGGCCCGTGCCGCCGCGCAAGGTCCCGCATGGCCCGGTGCGGGAGCCGGCCCACCATGTGGTGCAGGGTGCCGATAAGCGGCAGCTGCCATGGCCCCGGCGGCAACCTCAGCTCATCGCCGCGCCTCCGGCGCTTGGCGTGCGCGACAATCAGCGGCACCAGAGCCAAGAAGATGTAGGGGAGGTAGTAGTAGTGGCCCTCCATTGGTGTTGCGCACGATGATATGCTTTCCAGTATGGCTAATGAGGAGGTTGCCTTAGCTCACTCTCACTTTATATGTGAGCAAGGCCTCCTCCGAGGGTAAAATTGTAAATGAATGTCCACAGTACAGAACTTCAATTCTTTTCGGGCTGCTAGTCACCATATGTCCACGCCAGCCTCAGTTCATCCACTCCCCGAACACCCTGCTTTCTTACTCTGCAATGCGGCACGCATGTGTAATAAAGAACAAAAATATCCACGATTCTATAAAAAATAGCAAATAAGTTTGTTCACAAACACAAACCTATTCCAAGTTAACATCTTTTTCTCCATTATAGAAATACTAAATAACTCTAACCTTATGCATATTAGTATCTAACATGGTCCTCAGGAATATCTTACGCAACAGATTAGAAACAGCTATTGTGGAATGACATTAAAATGCTTCAAAAGATTATTTATGCCATTTTCACGGCAAGAACTTACATGCTTATAGGCCATGAAAATAATCTGGCACTGGAAGACAAGATGATGGACTAACCAAATGTAAAACCCTAATTTTCATCATACGAAATTGTAAGAACAGCTCTAGAATTTTTCTAGAATTATTTAAGCCTTAAATAAATTCTTAGGGATTTAATTGGAATTATTAGGATTATTTAAATTTGATAATTAATTGTTAGTCCAAAAAAGTTTTTGTTGTGTTAATGTTGTTTCTTAGTGCTTCTGTTTGCTAGTAATTCAAAGATGAATTTTAAACTCACTTGAATTCAAATTTGGATTACTCTTGTTGTGTTTTAAAAAGTGTTTGACCAAAAGTCCGTTTTTGCCCCTTAAACCCTCGGCCCGGCTTCACCCGCCTCGGCCCATTTCTTTAGCGTTCGGCCCAACTTTTTTCCCGGCCCGCGCCCCCTCCTCCTTCCTCCTTCTCGCTGACGCATGGGGCCAACCCGTCGGATCCCTCTCCCACCTCCGACTCTGGTTCGGACACTACCCCGACCGAGAAACCGAGCCGAGCTCGAGTTTCCTCTACACCGCGCCCCCTGGGCCCACACACTAGGAACTCCCGCCCGCATATAAAGCGTGTGCGCTGCCGCCTCCTTGGTCCCCGCCAAACCCTAGCTCGAGCCCTCTTGTCAAGTTCGCGCCACCGCCGAAGCTCCAGTGCCGCCGCCATTGAATCTACCGCCGCGCTGCCCTTGGTCAAAGAAAAGCTCATTCCGAGACGCGCAAGCCGGTTCAGAACCCCGCTACAGCTTCGCTCGCCCCTGTGCTCTTTCTCTCTCTCGGTTTTCGCTCACCGGAGCCGCTCCGTGCTTGCAGGGCCGCCCCCGTCCGGCGAGCGCCGTCCTCATCCTCTAATCGCCAGCGAGAAGCCCGTGGTTGCATTATCCGTGTTCTCGGATCTGTCCACGACCAAACCTAATTGGAAACCGTGGTCTAAATTGCCGAAACGCCTTCCTCCGGCGAGAGCTCTGCCGCTCTCCGCCCGTCACCATGGCGATCATCCGCTGCCCCCTGTCTCCGGTGAGACCCAACAACAGCAGCCGTCCGATCGCAAATCAGAGGCCGAGATCGAGTCAAAGGATCAACGTACCGGTCAGCCGCGTCGGTTTTGCAGAAGAGCCCCTGGCTTCTTTGGTAATAAACCCGTCGTCCTTGCGCAGTTCAAAATAATTGCGGATAAGTCCCTGGATTATTCAGATCTAACACCGAAGTATTTGGTTAATTTCAGATTAGCCCCTGGAATCTTATTTTGGCCATATCTTCTCTGTTTCAAGTCCCATTTTGATGATTCTTTCGCCCACGTGACCGTAAGGACATGAACTTTAGCTTTTCACCATTTTTTTGTACTGTTGACCATGTTTTGTGTATTGTTTCTTATTTTGTTGTATTATTCATTGTATGTGCCCGTGTGCTACGTTTAGACGTATAACTTTTGGAGAAGTGCAAGAATTGTTTTGGATATTTCATGGAGCCCATCGTGCCACTTCGACCCCTAGCCATTATTATCTGGATTCGAGACAAGTGTATTCGATCATACTTCTGTCCTAACAACCATGAATGATATGCACACAACTAGGTCTGCTATGCTTGCATGTGTATAAAATTGATGGGTCCTATTTAAGGATGACTAGTTTTACTCAATCATGCCTTGATGATCTGGGTATTTATTATTAATGATGGGTAGTTTTGCTAGTTGCTATACTAGACATAGTTCACTAAAGCTTAAAGACAATTAATTTGTGATATTTATGTCTGTGTTCCAAAGCATGTGCATGTTATACAAGAATACCTTTTTAATCGGAACATGGAGTGACCACCCAGAAAACAATACAATCACAAGAACTAATGGGCAATGGTCTTGGCTGAGTAACTAGATGAACTCTATGTTGTGTTGGGGGTGAACGTAGGGTGGATTGTTGGACTGTGTGTGTTGTGCTGCGAAAGAAGGTTCGCCTTTCGATTAAACCGGCAAGGCCAGGGACCAACACATACATAGAGGGATTCTTGGGAAAGGCTTCGTAGTGAAACTCAGTACTTTGTTCACGTAGTGTGAGGGGAGTACAGCCTTTGGCAATGGGAATCACGACTTGTGGGTAAAGTGTACAACCTCTGCAGAGTGTTTTAATAAACTGATATAGCAGCCGTGCTCACGGTCAAGAGCGTCCTGGACCCTCACATGATTAATGTATGAAATACGACTCTAAATTGATTCATTCTTGGTTATGGTGGTTATTATGGTTTATTATGCATTAATTGGGTTGGTATATACTTATACTCTAATAATTATGCTGCTTAATTAAAATTTGACCAACTAAGAACTTAAGCAAATTAAATCAGCCAGCTTATCCCTTGGTTAAGCCTTTGCATGTCATTGCTTTTGCTCTACACTTGCTGAGTACCACTCAAACTTGTTATATCTGCAGCTCAGACTTAGAGAATAGATTTTGTGGATATTTGGAGTCTTCTAGGCGTAGGCAACCCCCGGTAAGCTACCTTTGAAGTGTTGCAGATCCGCTGCTAGTTACTCGCTTCCGTGAGTGCAATAATGTTATTTAATACTATTTTCAATTACACTGTCTTTTATATCACTAATGAAGTCGCTCTATGTATGAAACTTGATTCTGGCATACATATAGTTAGCATTCGATTTTCTTTATAAAAATCGGGTGTGACACCAAATATGAAAGGTTTAGCATATGACATGATTCTAGAAGGCAGAATAGTCAAATCCGTCCCTGAACTATCGCCGAAAGCTCAATTTCGTCCCTGAACTACGAAAATGGCCGCTCTCGTCCTCAAACTTTCGCAACCGGCTCAATTTCATCCCAGAACTATGAAAACAGCCGTTCTCGTCCTCTTTCTAACCATTTTCCACAATATTAAGAGATATTTTACAATGCTCCAAACTCTATCACTCAATTTGAACACGTTGGATCTCTCTGATCCAAAAAACTTATAGGTATGAATAAATAATATAAGATTTTCAAAAAAGAACCTTACGATACTCTTTCCTTTATTCTATTTTAATACTATACATTTACATGATATAGATCGGCAAAATCAAGCCCATCAAAGTAACGTTGATTTTTTCCTTTTCTTAGATTAATTAAAGTTGTATATTTAGCCCAAATATTTTAAGTTCATTTTTTGTTAATGACATTAGTGGGTAATTCATAAATAGTATAAGGGTAATTTGGGCAATTGTTTATTGTAATGGCAGTGGTGAGTAATTTAATTTTTGTCCCGCGCATTTGCATGGCTAGTATAGAAAATTCAAGTATCTATATATCTATTTTTGCATCTTATTATTTTTTCTAAACTTACTGGTGTCCTTGTTACACATTGTGCCATATTGTTGACAAAATAATTCAGGTATTGTCATAATATTTTTAATTGTGAAGACTACTATTATCTCTGTTGCTCAATATATTATAGATACACTCTATATGTACGCCTTTGTTTATTATTATTTTGACTAAATAACTCTGATTGGACTTATTTTTAAGTAATGCTTGAAGTTGGTAGTTTTATAAACTAAAATGAATTTAATATTTATGTTTTTGTAGTGTCAATGACTGGACTATTTTCATAGTAAAGGAAAAAGATATATATTTTTTAGATAAAGCATGAGTATTTTCTTAATTCTTCCTTTGATTATTTTTAAAAAATAGTGTTGAGGTATTTTAGGTTAATTTTGATGTAAAGACATTGGTAGACAATTTTCAAACATAATAAAGATATATAGGGATGTTTTAGGCTAAGTTTTATGTAATGATAATTTTGGATACTTTTTAAATAGTTACATAGATATTTAGGCTAATTTTTACGTAATGGGAATTGTAATTTTATTTTTCTTTTTCTCGGAGTAACATGGGAATTTCTATGTCTTAAGAGCGAACTAAAACTCTTCTATTAATATTGGTGGATGATTTTTAAAAACATATATGGGTGTTTTAGGCTCTTTTTATGTAATGACTAATGGGTATTTTTGGCTAAATTTTACGTAATGGCGGTGGTTGGTAATTTTAGTTTTTCTTTTTTTCTCCGATTAACATGAGAATTTCTAGGCCTTGAGAGCAAACGTGGAGGCTCAATTTGTTGGCCAAATACTAAGATAATATTTATTTTTTCTCCGATTAGCGTGAGAATTTCTAGGCTTTGAGAGCAAATGTGGAGGCTATTTTTTGTTAGCCAAATACTAAGATAATATATGCCCACCTAGCACAAGCAGAACTCGACAGCGGACATGGAGAGTGAGAGCGAGAGCGAGCCACCCCTTCCCCCTCCTCCCCCGCCGCCCCCCGGCGGGGAGCCACCACCCTCCGACGACGAGCCTATCCGGCCGCTAAACCCAAACCCAAACCCAAATCCAAGAACCTCTATCCCACCCAGCCCCCGCATCGGATCCTCGGGGACAACTGCCTCGGATCCTCGACGCCATGAGACGTCCCATCCCTCGTACAAGGAGGCTGTGCTGAGACCTCGAAGCTTCAAGCCAAGATTCCCGGAGGGCACGTCGCGTCTAGCGGGTCAGGTATGGCTGCAGAAAGATAGCTGGCGGAAGATGAAGGACCACGAGGTCTCCGTATGGTCGCGACTTGGGCCCAGCGGGCGCAGGGCGCCATCAATTCAAGCTCGGCGGGAAGAGGGAGGTAGCTACAGGAGTAACTACAGGAGTGATGGTGGTGACCTACTCACACTGCTGAGGGCGCGAGCGGGGGTCCGTCGCTGTTTCAATTGCCTGGCGCCTGACCACAGGATCGCCCAGTGCCGAGACCCGCCCAAGTGCCTCTCCTGCGCTGGTTCGGGCCACAAAGCAAGATCTTGCCCTACCCGGCGAGCTCCCGCGGTGAACTCCCCCCGCATTTGGCAGCGAAGGCGCGAGGCTCCTTCATCAGCAACTGCGCCAAGGGTTGAAGGCCCAACCAAGATGGACCCGTGGGAGTTTCCGCCGGGTGACACGGGGATGCGGCCACACCGCGTCTTTGCGG
Organism: Alloteropsis angusta; assembly: GCA_037127165.1. Lineage (NCBI taxonomy): Eukaryota > Viridiplantae > Streptophyta > Magnoliopsida > Poales > Poaceae > Alloteropsis > Alloteropsis angusta. Next base: position 62,839,477 of record JAZFNS010020006.1, on the reverse strand, counting down.
GGGCGGCGCGTTCCCAGGCGATGAGGGAGGCGGAAAGGGAGTGCGAGTTGCATGCCCTAGTGGCGGTGCAGCGGGACGCCCGATTCTGCCTCTCATGTGAGGCGGTGCTCCGAGATGCTCAACGCCAACTTCGCATCTCGGAACACGACCTCCAGGTGGATGGGCTTGGCCCGGTGAGGTTCCTTCTGCGGTTCAGCGACATGACGCAGCGTAATGTGGCGTTGGCCGCCCGTTCCTTCAGGGTTGGCGGCGCCGACCTCAACCTCATGCCCTGGAGCCGGCGCTTCGGTGCCACGGCCGGTCACCTCAAGTTCCGGGCCAGGGTGTGCCTGGAGGGCGTGCCACCGCATGCTCGTCAAGCGGAGGCAGTGATGCAGCTCTTCAGCGGGCCTACCTTCATCGACGAGATCCACTGCCCGGTGGAGAAGGAGGCGGAGCGTCACTGCTTCAACGTCTGGGTCTGGACTGATGCTCCGTCCGACCTCGCCTTACAAGGTACCTTGCATATCGAAGAACCGGTCGTGCATTCTGATGAGTTCTTTTTCCAAATGGGAGACATGGGAGACATAGATTTCCCACCGGTTAGAGATGGCCCTGCTAAAACTAGTGATTATGAGATCCTTATCCACCTGGATCGAGTGCTCGACTACACCCCAGTCCGCAGCCCGAGCCACCAGAGCTATCACAACGATGTGAGCGGGATTCCTGATGATGAAATCTTGCCGGAGTACCCAACTAGGCATCAGTTGGTTTGGCACCTTGGTGTGAGAGATGGAGATCGGCCACAGAATAGACTCCCAGTACAGAACCGGCTGGGGGGGAGAGTGGATCGGAGGGATCGCTCGCCCCCTAGGGGTGCCGGAGGCGCTGGCGGCGGCGGGCCGCACCCCATGCAGCGGCCGCCGGCGAACTGGAGCGATACTACCAGGGGCAATCCTGGAAATCGGTCGCAGGAAGGTGGGGCCGGGGCCTCTGGTTGGCAGAGTGGGCGCAGACAACAGGAAGCTCATGAGGACAGCGGTCAGCTTAACAAGTCGGGTATCAAGTCAATGGCCTTTCAGAAAGATCCAGAGCTGTGTTTCACGACTGAAGAAACTGGTCAGAGAGCCGGGGAGCTGGTCTCTGAAAAAGAAGCTGCTTTCCAACCAATGAAGGAGAAGAAGACAGACACAAAAGAACAAGAAGAGGGATACATGCAAACAGAGCTGATACAGGAGTTTGATTGCGTGGGGCTGACCGAGCGGACCGGACAGCCAAGCCGCTGGGACCCCATGCTGTTAGTGGTGTCCACCGAGTCTCAGGCGGCTGGGCTAAACTCCATTGACTTGGGAGTACAGGGTGATGGTGTGGAACAGGGGCCTCAACTGTGGGCTGCGGAGACTGCTGATGGGCCTATAACAGGGCCGTCTGAAGCTGCTGATAAGGATGACGACCCAGCCAAAAAGCCAAAGGGGGAGAAAAGGGGGAATTGAACACGGCCCAGGTGGAAACCCAATCTCCTCCGAGCGGGCTTCTACTGGACTTAAACGTGGGCTGCGATATTGCTGAAGAACAGGGACAACTGAGCGAGCAGGGCCTGATAGCGCACCAAATTCTTGGCGGGGCAGACGAGCGTTTGAATAAGGAAGCAAGGAAGACACAGCCTAGGGGCCTGGCAATGTTTACTGTCCCGCTGAAAAAATCCCTCCTGTGTCACCCGACGACGCGCCAGAAAATCATCAACCCTAAGAAGCCGTCAACCTCACAACCATTGAAGACCGAGCAGTTTGATCGGAAGAGTAGCAGAGATGCAGTCAAAGCAACACTAGGCCAGCCGGCAGACCAGCAGGCGACAACCCTTCTTCTCAAAGCCTGCGACGTACTGGGTGATACGAATGATCCTACTGAACAAGCTCTCCAAAACTTTGGAGGAAAGTTTGCTACACCAATGTTGGAGTCCACTGAGAGATGCCTGAGAGCGGCATTGGGTCTCTCGAGCGAAGGGGGCAACAACCCCCTGCTTGCCCTTAATGCTGATGCGGAAGACTGAAGGAGGGCGGCCTCGGCTGACCTCTGTGCTCATGGGAGCACTTGTATCCAGTGTCTTTAGTTTCCTCATGTGTTGTCAGTTTCATGTTGTGTTGTTGTTCCTGCTCTGGGCTCTCTTCCCTGACAAGGGTGTGTATCCATTGTGGTTGTATGGGGGATCTGTGTCCTTGGGTGACAAACCCAAGGTCTGTGGAGGTATTACTGTGGCCAATGTCTGATCAAACCTGTACTTTGCTCAACTGGAACGTGAGGGGACTTAACAATGGTGTGCGAAGGCAAGTGGTCAGAGACCTGATCAAAGATACTAGAGCAACAATTGTAACTCTGCAAGAGACCAAACTCAGTTCAGTAGATCAGCTTACTGCAGCAGAAATCCTTGGTGCTAGATTTGAAGACAATTTCTTGATTCTGCCAGCTTTGGGAACCTGTGGGGGGATCATGTTGGCTGCTGATCCTTCCTGTTTTAGCCTGTCTCTTGTAGAATTGGGTTTACATTCAGTCATGGCAAAGGTGGTCAGTTGCAATGGAATGTTTGAGTGGTTCATAACAGTGGTCTATGGTCCTCAGACTGATAGTGATAAACTGCATTTCCTGGGAGAACTTAGATGGCTGCAGCACAGTGTCTCTGACAAGTGGCTAGTTCTGGGGGATTTCAATATGATTATAAATGCTGCAGAGAAGAGCAACCAGAACCTCAATAGAAGATTGATGGGGGCCTTCCGAGATGTGATAGCAGATCTTGAACTAAAAGAGCTGAACTTGAGAGGGAGGAAATTCACGTGGACAAATGATCGTACCCATACCAGGATCGATCGTGCTTTTTGCTCAACGGGTTGGGATTTGATGTTCCCTAACATGTTCCTTCAGGCACTATCTTCAAGGGCGTCAGATCACTGCCCCCTACTCATGACAGCAAATGATACTGTGAGAAGGTTCAGAGGCTTTCGTTTTGAAGCGTTTTGGCCTAGTTTACAAGGCTATCATGAGGTGGTTTCAGCGGCCTGGTCCAACCCGGTTCACTTACACAACCCCTTGCTGAAACTTCATGTCAAACTCCGGCGCGTTAGCAAAGCTCTGCGAGCCTGGGCAAGGAAACTGATAGGCCAAAACAAAGTGCTTCTTATCGCAGTTCAAATGCTCATTGGGGTCCTTGAGGCAGTACAAGATTACAGAGTGCTCAGCGACAGAGAAATTAATCTAAAGAGAGAGCTGAAATGCAGATTGTTGGGATTAACAGCGGTACAGAAACTCCGGGCAAAGCAAGCATCCAGACTGTCCTATATTCGTGCAGCTGAAGCGAACGAAAAACTTTTCTTCATGCAAGCAAATGGCCGTAGAAGGAAGAATGCAATCCTCTCCCTGGAAACTGAAACTGGTATGACACATTTACATGATGAAAAGGCCCAAATTCTTTTCAATCACTTCAGCACCTTGTTCGGGAACACTCAGCCGAGGAACTTGACTCTGAATTGGCATGAACTGGGTTTACATCAACATGAGCTCGAGCACTTAGAGATGCCTTTCTCAGAAGACGAAGTCAATATGGTTATACAGGACCTGGCCACAGAAAAAGCCCCAGGGCCAGACGGTTTCATCGGCAAATTCTACAAACTGAGTTGGGGGACAATAAAAGCAGATCTGATGGAAGCAATTCGTTTTTTTTACCAGCAGCATGATCAACGCCTCAGTCTGCTCAACACAGCTCACCTAATTCTGATCCCGAAGAAAGCAGGCGCCACCAAGGTCACTGACTTTAGACCTATAAGCCTTATCCACTCTTTTGCTAAATTAATCTCCAAGCTGCTAGCTTCAAGGCTTGCTCCAGAACTGAACAGTTTAGTATCAAGGGGCCAAAGTGCTTTCATCAGGAAAAGATCCATCCAAGACAATTTCTTGTATACGCAAAATCTGATCAGAGCCCTGCACCGTTCAAAACAGCCAAGCATTTTTCTCAAGCTAGACATCGCCAAAGCATTCGATAGTGTTCGCTGGGACTACCTTTTGGAAGTGCTAACACAGCTGGGCTTTGGAAGTAGATGGAGATGCTGGATTTCAATGTTACTCAGAACTGCTTCATCAATGATCCTACTGAATGGCACTCGGGGTCAGTGGTATAAACACTTCACGGGGCTGCGACAGGGAGACCCTCTCTCCCCCATGCTTTTTATTCTGGCCATTGAACCTCTGCAGCGTCTGTTTGAACTGGCTTCAGCACAAGGCATACTGTCCCCCATGCACAACAACTTGGCAAAACTCAGAATGAGCCTGTATGCAGATGACGCAGCTATTTTTCTAAAGCCTATCAAAGAGGATGTCTCGGCAACAGCACAGCTGCTGCATATGTTTGGGCAAGTCTCAGGTCTCAAGATTAATATAGCCAAATGTGCAGCATACCCGATTCAATGCAGTGAGATAGATCTGTCAGAGATCCTAACAGACTTCCAATGCCCGGTCTCGAGTTTTCCTTGCTCTTACCTAGGTTTGCCTCTCCATTTCAAGCAAATAAGAAGAATAGACATCCAACCCCTCATTGATAAGATAGCCAACAGGCTACCTCTATGGAAAGGCAAATTTCTAAACAGGGCTGGAAGACTAAAGCTTGTCAACATGGTTCTGTCAGCACTACCAACATATTTCCTCACAACCTTCACACCGCAGAAATGGCTCATCAAGAGATTGGATCGGGTTAGGAGAGGTTTCCTTTGGAAAGGACAGGAGCAGATTAATGGAGGCCACTGCTTGGTAGCCTGGAGAAAGGTGAAACGACCGAAGTTATTAGGAGGCTTGGGAGTGTTGGACCTGGAATTCTTCAGCAGAGCACTACGTTTAAGATGGTTATGGCTACAGTGGACTGATCCAGCGAGACCCTGGGTGGGCTCCCCGGTCCCTTGCAATGACTTGGACAAACAACTCTTCAGGATCAGTACCACAGTACAAGTTGGAGATGGGAGAAAGGCAAGTTTCTGGGAATCAGCGTGGCTAGATGGTAAAGCTCCACGAGACTTGGCGCCATCCTTGTACAAGCTGGCCTGGAGGAAAGGAAATTCTGTGAGGGATGACTTACACAATGGACAATGGACCAGGGGGCTTTGGCGGATGTCAACAGCTACTCAGATGGCGGAGTTTGTGCAGCTCTCCTCAAAACTCCTGGAGGTACATCTCTCTGATTGCCCGGACGAAATAGTTTGGAGATGGACGAAGGACGGAAAATACAGCACAAGATCAGCTTACAACATTCAATTCCAAGGCACCTTCTGCTCCTTCATTCCTAAAGCAGTCTGGCGAGCGCGCGCAGAAGAGAAACATCGCCTGTTCGCATGGCTGTTCCTGCAACAGAAAATTCTTACTGCAGATAAGCTCCTAGCTAGCTCGCAACTGGCCGTGCAATCCTATGTGCACTCTGTGTGATCAAGAGGAAGAAACGGCGATCCATCTGGGACTACACTGTGTATTGGCTCAACAAGTTTGGTCAATCATGAAGACATGGGGAGGAGATCTTGTCCACCTGCCAAATCGACAGCAAACTATCCAGCAATGGTGGACAGGTGCACTGTGCGGCAAAAGCAAGGAGCTGTCCAGGACTGTTGCTGCGCTACTTATCTATACAGTATGGGGTCTTTGGAAAGAAAGAAATCAAAGGATATTCCAGGGACGTAGCTGCACTCCGGAGATTGTTGTCTGGCAAATCAAGGAAGAAATAAAAATGAGAGTTCGCGCCTGTGGGGAGAGTCTAGAGCCTTTAGTTTTCTAATGTTTGTTTACTACTTTGAGTATGAGTCTTTGTCCTTTTATGTAATATCGAACTATGTAAAACTTCGCATGCTTCTTCTTCTTAAATGACATAGCAGTGCTCCTGCTTCTTTTCAAAAAAAAAAAAAAGCCCACCTACGGTTACTATGACACCCACATACCTAATGATATATTAAACATTTTTTTTTACATATCTGTTGTAACGTGTGCTGATTCCCTGCAACCATATCATGTTATTTATAGTGAGTTTTCCCCAGCACTGCTGTGACTACTAAACCTCTACGGATAGCCGCCAATAGTGGGAAGCCTTGCAAAGGGGCTCACGGTGTAATGGCAAAGGCAATTGGTTAGAGTGCTCCCACCCATGGTTCAAATATTGGGTGCTGCACCTATTCATACCGTGGACTCCACTTTTTTTGGTTCAAAAAAAATAGTGGTAAGCCTTAATTAAATAATACCAGCATTATCTTGATAATGGCAAGTTATTTTCTTGAGATTTGAGAAATATCTGTGTTACATTACCTCATATCTAGGCTATATATAATACCTTCTCCAGTATGCTTCCTGCAAAATCTTGTTCGCATAGAAGTCTATTTCTGACATCTACCAGCTGATCCTGATCATTCAAACGATAAGCAGCAGAATTCTTTCAACCCATCATCAAACGGGAATTTCCTACAAAAAATAAAAAAGCATCCACGAGATATGACAAATAGCATATTCGTATGTTCACAAACACACTACCAATTACAAGCTAACAACTTTTTCTCCAATCAAAGTGGACACCTCGGATGTGTATCCATCTTCTGTCCTAGCCATTTTCAAAACCCTTGATGCCTTCAAAAGCTCATCATCCATGTAATCTGCATGTTTATTTAGAACATATGTCAATAATCAATATAAAGGAGACGGTCCAGTCACTTCTGAACGAGTTTATGTTTCCAAGTATATAAAGATGAAAATTCCACTTTTATTTATCTTTTAATCGGAGGGAACAATAGGAAATATAAATCTAATTGTTTGTGTACAGAGCACAAACTATTTCCTACAAAAAATGGTTTTGTATACAATCTTTATTTGTGTCTCATTGTTCAAAAGAGATACAATCTCTGTGGCATCCAAATTATGTGAAAAGTTATACTGATTTTTATAGAACAAAAAGGTAATACTGTACCTATGAGTCACAAAAAGATTGATCTAATATTCAACCATTTAACTTTGTCCTCAATAAACCAGAAAAATAAATGTGACAATAACAAAAGCCCAATTCAGATGCAACAACTACTAGAGGAAACCTGGGCTTTGAAACACTCGGCAAAGGCCCAAATACACTCGGCGAAGTCTTTACCAAGTGTTACACGCGTCAAAGGGCACTGGGCACCGCTCGGGTCGGCAATGGGCCTCTTTGACGAGTGTATTATTACGGGCACTCGGCAAAGTGTTGACGCAAAATACGGTCAACACACGNGAAGGAAGGGGAGACCGCGGAGGACTTCTCCGTGCGCATCACCGGCCTCGCCAACAACATGCGCACCCTCGGCGACAATGTCCCGGACTCCACCGTCGTGCGCAAGATGCTGGAAGTCGTCCCCGAACACCTGGAGCAGGTCGCGACGTCAATCGAGACCTTCCTCGATCTGAACGCTGTTTCAGTTGAGGAGGTCACTGGGAGACTCCGCGCCGTCGAGCAACGCCGCCGCAAGTCTGCTCCCGTCGTCGACAATCAAGGCCGGCTTCTCCTGACCCAGGAGGAGTGGCAAGCGAAGCTGAAGATCAGCGGGAACGCCGGCGAGAAAGGGAGCTCCAGTGGCTCCAGCGGCGGTGCGACGAACAAGCGCTCTGGAGCTGCCCGCGGGCGCGGGCGCGGCAACGGCAGCGCGCGTCCGGCTGCCGGATCGGGGGACGGCGGAGCCCAACCCAAGAAGACCGACAAGTGCAACTACTGCGGCAAGAAGGGTCACTGGGCCAAAGAATGCCGCTCCCGGCTGCGTGATGAGGCCCATCTGGCTCAAACCCAAGAAGAAGAGGAGCCCACGTTGATGCTCGCCGCTGCGCTGCCCTCCCCTGTCCCAGTATGCGCTTACTGCGGGGGAAGGGGCCACTGGGCCCGCGACTGTCACAAGAAGCGCAGCGACGACGCGGCCCAAGATGGAGATCAGGAGGAGCTTAAGCTGCTGGTTTCTACGACGGCGGTCAACGCGTCTTCTTCCTCCCCGCGGGCGTCACCAGCAGCAACGGCGGCCCCCACGCCGATCCACCTCGACGAGAACAAGCTGTTCGTCCAGCTCGGTGACGGGCGCGAGGCGGAATCCACCAGGTGGATCCTCGACACGGGAGCCACCAACCACATGACCAGCGCGCGCTCTGCGTTCGCCGACATCGACACGGGCATCCGCGGCTCGGTCAAGTTCGGCGACGGCTCGGTGGTCGACATCGAGGGGCGTGGCACCATCCTCTTCAAGTGCAAAGATGGTGAGCACCAGGCGCTCAAGGGGGTGTACCACATCCCGCGCCTCACCGCGAACATCATGAGCCTGGGACAACTTGATGAGGAGAACTTCAAGTGGGGCTGCGAACACGGCGTCCTCAAGATCTGGGATCAGCGGCGCCGTCTACTCGCCAAGGTGGA
>JAZFNS010020006.1:62790530-62802083 GCA_037127165.1 Alloteropsis angusta | reverse complement strand
CTGTCACCCAAGCGCCATTTTTGCAAAAACGTAAAAAAAAAATTAAAAATAAAAAAAATTCGTAGCTACGCCACTGGCCAAATTTAGTGTCAATATGTTCAAAGATTTAACCTCCAGTATATAAATAATTACTGAAATTGTTGATACAAAATTCTTATATTACTTGAAGCATTATGAATAATGCTTTATAATTTATTTTGAAGCACACATTTCAAAGAAATTTCTTGTCAAAACATTCAGCATGACAATTGTTTTTCATGACTTAAAAACTAACGTTATTAATCAAAATTGTCTAGATTGTTAACAAACCATCTAAATTATGCAGCTTCCCCTGAAAGGATGTGGTAAAAATAATTTTGGAGTGACAATGGATAACAACAAGATAGAGATGAGAATGGAATCAAAGGATGTCCAAGGTCAATACCAGAATAATAATTTGATGTCAGGTCCTTCTTGTAGTGAGGTCGAATTTGTTGATGCACAAGAAACATCATCCGATGTAGTAGAAGAACTCATTGTAGGGCGGACGAAAGAAAAAGGGGAAATATTAAGTTATTTACTTAATGAGACCAAGTCAAAAGAGATCGCAATCCTTCCTATATATGGTATAGGAGGCATTGGCAAGACAACATTTGCACGACTAATTTACAATGATCCAAAGTTCAAAAGTTATTCTCAGGTATGGGTTGATGTGTCCCAGAGATTTGATTTGAATAAAATACGTAAGTCTATAATTTCACAGCTATATGAAAAAGATAGCCATGTTAATAAAGGACAACTGTTACATAGCTGCCCCAAGAAGCTACTTTCTGGTAAGAAGATTATGATAGTTTTAGATGACCTATGGGAGGACGATCAGTTCCAGCTACAAGAGTTGAAGGACATGCTATATCATGATGCTAGCAACATAATTATTTTAGTTACAACATGGAGTGAACGTGTTGCAGAGAGAATATGTACTAATCTTCAACCATACAAGATATTACCCTTGACAAATGACATGTGCTGGGATATAATAAAACAGCGAAGTGGTTTTGAAGCTAGAGATGACAAAGAACAGTTGACAGGTATAGGACAGGAGATTGCACAGAAGTGTGGTGGTGTGGCTTTGGCAGCTCGATCTCTTGGCTACACTTTGCGGTCCATGAGTTTTGACCAATGGATTAAGGTGAAAGACAACGATATCTGGAAAGAAGTAGACTCAAAGGATTTGTCTTTGCCAAACAATGTTCTTGCATCTTTGATGTTAAGTTATAGATATTTGAATCCATGTTTGAAGCAATGCTTCAAGTATTGTGCAATCTATCCAAAAGGTCACAAGATAGTTAAGAATGATCTAATTTACCAATGGGTCTCACTGGATTTCATCAAGCCTACAAAATTACTCTCCACTATGCAACTCTGTGAGAAGTATATTGTGCAGCTCCTGGGCCTTTCTTCTTTCTTTCTTTCAAGAGTCACCCAAGGTGTGTTATTTCTACATATCTATACTACATTTGAGTTTTTCTTACTTCTTCAATTAATTGATTGAAACTTCACACTGCGACTTTTGATAAAACACGCTTATAACATACTGCCTTTCTTCACTAAAATAAACATTTTCTAGAGGTTTTCATCTGTTCCCGAATATAAGCACTTCTACAAACTAAACTCTCAAGCAGTAATCACTCATGTTGGAATATGCGTAGGTAAGACAATCATGAGGGCTCCTTATTATCAGTTGTGTAACATATTTAAACCACCTATTAATGTTATGGAAAAATATTTTTAACAAGTCACATGCTGATGACAATGGCAATTCTTTTCAAATTATATTTATCATCCATGACAATAATTAGCTCTGTAGTATTTACATTAGCCAAGTCTAAACATTATGACTGAAACAGTATAACTATAACAATCGATATCGATATTTAATTCTATGAATTCTATTTTTATAAAACTACTGAAACTATAATTCTTTGTAGAGCAAATTTAGCAACTTGAGCATCATGGTGCAGGCTGAAAGGACCCTTCATTATGTCATTGCAGTACTGAAAGTATGGTCTATGACTTCTAATCTATATTTAAAAATACAAATGGTGAAACATATAAAGGAATTTGTAAATTATCATGGCCAGGTACTTATCAACTAGCCTTTAATACTTTTGTCTCCTAAGATTCTAGCACGTGTAGGAGCTAGGATTAATGGACTAGCTTATCTAATTTTCTAGCGTGTCCTTGGTGATTAAGACTATCTTATCAAAAGAGCAACCAAGTAGTAGTAGCATGAATTACTGCACTCAAATCGATATTATATTTATATGTGTATATATATTATGGCACGCTGAACCAAGATCTTCTATTGTGAGGTAGGTAAGCTCATGTTTTTAACTGTTCAACAAACGGTTATCCAGAAAAAAATGTGGATTAGTCGGGTATGCTAATAGAATTTTGGTAGATGTAGTGATATTATATAAATTTAGTTTTGTTGAGGAATATGACGCTAGTTTTCTTTTAATGTAGACTTGTGAGGCATACCATGAAAATGCTACATTCTTTACTATGCATGATCTGGTGCATGACTTGGCATTTTCCCTGCTTGGTGATCAAATTCTCGAAAGCAAACAAGGCAATAGCAGGGGAAGCAACTGCCAATATCTATTGCTCACTGATTGTAGCAAGCCATTAGGGTTATCCACAACTTCCCCAGATGCACTAAAGGCACTGCGGTTTCTGGATTGTGACAAAATCGAACTACATGGTTCTGCATTTTCACCTGCTAGGTACTTGCGCATTTTGGATTTAAGTGAATGCTGCATACAGAAGTTGTCAGATTCTATTGGCCAGTTACAAGAGTTGAGGTATCTCAATGCTCCAGAAATCCAGGATCAATCGATTCCCAGTTGTATCACAAATCTCTCGAAATTAAGTTACCTAAGTATTCGTGGATCCTCTGAAATCTTGGGCATGCCAGAGGACATCGGAGAAATGGAAGGTCTAATATACATTGATTTATCAGGTTGTAGTAAAATACAGAAACTGCCAGAATCTTTTGGTAATCTTAAAAATTTGGAGCATCTGGATTTGTCCAGTTGCTCTGAAGTTACAGGAGTATCACAGTTGCTAAGTAGACTGATGAAACTGCGATATTTGAACTTATCACGTTGTAGAAAAATAGGAGACATACAAGAATCACTGGGCAGACTCAAGGAACTGCAATATTTGAACTTATCGCACAGCTCATACTTACTGTACAGCTCCAACACTGGTGATGGAGTTGGTGTAGAGTTTTTGGGGAAACTGAGCAAACTTAGATATTTGAACTTAAGTGTGAATGATTCATCCACATATTCAACAGTATCAAAGAAAACACATTTATTATGGCCCAGAAGGCTCCCCAATGCTTTGGCAAATGTCACTGGACTCAGATATTTGGATTTATCAGGTTGTTACCAACTACTTGAATTGCCGATGACATTTGGAAAGCTCCGTGGTTTAGTACATCTTGATTTGTCAGGATGCATCTACATAAAAGGTGTACCAGAAGCTTTGAGTGGCTTTACCAAGCTCCAATATTTGAACTTATCAAGCTGCTCCCAGAGTCAACGGGGGAGTTTGGGAGGGCTACAAGAGGCTATGGGCAATCTCACAGAACTCCGGTATTTAAATTTAAGCTGTTGTCTGAAAAATATGTTTGGCGACAAACCAGTTGATGAAGGCAACAGTTTCCTAAAGCACATCAGTACCCTTTCCAATCTAGAGCATCTAATACTGTCAACAAATTGGAGTCTTTACAGTTTACCCCATAGTCTTGGAAATCTCAGAAAACTACATACACTGGACCTTTCTCATTGTCTTAATCTCAGAAAACTGCCAGTTAGTATATCTGAAATTAGTGGTTTGAAGCATCTAAATACAATTGGTTGCAAGAACCTGAATGAGTCAAGTCTACCACAGTTAAGAAATAATTCTGTGTTACTGCCACACTTTGTTGTCCTTGCCACTGATGGTCAAGCTAACAGTAATCTTGTTGAGCTCAAGGATGAAAATCCTGAAATCTTGGAGATAAGCAGGCTTGAAAATGTCAAGTATTCTAAAGAGGCACAGATGATAGAATTAAAAGGAAAACTAACAATTGAGAGGATAAAATTTCAATGGACTAGAGGTGCTAAAAGATACGTGAAAGATATCAACGTTTTGGCAGAACTAATGCCCCCAGTGTCATTACTAGAATTGGAGCTACAGGGTTATAGCAGCATAAGGTTTCCGCAATGGATGATGAGCATTGCCAAATACTTTCCATTTATTCTCCGTGTTTGCATAAAGGATGTACCTAGATGCAAGATCCTGCCACCACTCGGTCAGTTACCAAACCTTAGAGAGCTGATTATTGAACAAATGGACAGCATTAGGAAGATAGATGGTGACTTCTACGGTGGTGCAGGAGCATTTCCTAATTTGTTTACCCTTCGCATAGCCAGAATGGAAAATCTGGAAGAGTGGAATACAACTTACTCATGCAGCAACGATGGCTCGCATGTACTTGTATTCCCTAGACTCGATCTTTTGTCTCTGAGCTGCTGCCCCAAGTTGAGGCTGAAACCATGCCCGCCAAGAGGCAAGTACTTCTGGGGCATAAGGAGTTGTGATGAGGTAATGTCAGCTTGGGAGGCGAGACAGCACGTCAGTGGTTCCTCCTCTGCTATAAAAGGTCTTATTGTACAATACTGCGAGAAGCCTATGCATCAGTGGAAGTTGCTCCAGCAACTCCCTGCGACTGGCTGTTTAATGATCGAGCACTGCAACGATGATCTCAATTGTGGATCACAAGATATCATCACACAGCTCAACTCCCTCAATACTTTAGTGCTCAGAGATTGCAAAAGCATTGCAGAGCTGCCGGATTGGTTTGGAAACCTCACCAATCTGAATATGCTTGAGATAATTGATTGCCCTGGCATCAAAACTTTGCCAGAGAGCATACAGAAGCTCATCAACCTGCAACACCTAAACATTTCAGGTTGCCCAGACCTAATGCAGTGGTGTAAATCTGAAGAAAACAAAGTGAAACTAGCTCATATCCAGTCCATGGTATGTGCCCTGCCAATCTATTTTGCATATATTGTACTTATTGCACATAGTCCATTTTTTATGTCCAATGGCTAGAAATATAGGATCACTACTTTGCATATCCACGGGGAATCATCTGGCAGGAATATCTGAATTAATGTCCATAATATTTTCTTATTACTTTTTAATCACGAATTTATTTAGAATATAATATTAACAATCAGTGGGGGAAACATTTATGATATATTATAAAAACATTGATTAATTGGAAAAAATCCTCGCGTTATATACAATGGTAGGAAATGGATTTTGGTGCTCATCTGCTTTGTGGCTTACTTCCTTGCAATCATTTGTATGGCATACAACCAGGGAAGCCCAATTACAGGATTGAAAGTTGAAGATACAACAGAGACCTTGCCAGACACAAAAACAAATTAAAGGAAGGAAACTGCCCGATTTCAAAATATAGACTCCATTCCAGATTTGTAAGTATTAAGAGTATGTTTTGTAGTTAGGATTTGTATTCTGGTATTGCCATGGCTAGCTTCTGCTGCCAATCTAGTTGTGTCACTGTTGATTGTGCGCCGTCAACATCTGTACATAGGTCATAGGTGGCGCCAGTGCTATCATCTCAACTACTGCAATGTGGTGTGGGTTACAAGATGGCTTTTGGTAAGGGTTTCTCTATTATATATTTATACTCACCAATAGAACAAAGTTGTCTCGCGCTGTTCGGTATTCTCTATCTACCTACCTGTGTCGATTTCAGGTACAAGTACCATTTTGTTGAAGGTCGTTCGAGCTTTTTCTAGGAGTATGGCGTGTGTTACATACTTTAGCATCATATCGCCTGGTATGAGCCNCTGTCACCCAAGCGCCATTTTTGCAAAAACGTAAAAAAAAATTAAAAATAAAAAAAATTCAGAGGGGGTGGGGAGGAGCAGACTTGGCGCGGCCCGAGTGGTGGCGAGCTGGGCCGGGGAGCAGGGCTCGGCCCGAAGCGGGAGAAAGGGAGGGAGAGGGAGTTGGTGGGTTGGGCTGACTGCGAGGTGGAAGAGAGGGAGGGGTAGAGCTGGACCAGGCCATTGAAGAAAATGGAGGAGGCGAGAAATTGATCTGCGCCAATAGATTGAGGAGCGAAAATGGACTTTAACCAAAACACTAAACTATGCATCAAACAAAATTCAAATCAACTCGAATTCAAATGAATTTGAACTCAAATTAATTTGAACACAACAATTAAAAAACAATGGCCGGCAAGAAAAGCATCAATACACTTATTGTGACTAAGATTTATTTAACGTGTTATTTAATTTTGATAAAAACTAAATAATTCCTATTAATTCCTAGAAAATTTTTTAGAGACTTAAATCAACCCTAGAAAATTCTTAAGTTGTTTCTAATTTTTTTTGATGAAAATTAATGTGTTACAGGACGAAAGCCCGACACACCGATCCGGATTCCCCGAATCCCGCCATCTTAGCACCAAAATTCCGGCGCCCCCACTTGGGGAAAGGCCCAATCGCCTCAAAAGGCTAGTACGATAGGGGAAGCGTGGCTCTCCCTTTTAATGTGGTTTTCTCCTCCCAAGCTAAGCAAGATGGCATTATTCAGAGGCTCACATGGTTGTCGTCCGACTACAACTAGGCCTCTTGGCCCATTTTCTTGTTGCGTCTTTGCCAGCGGGTAATAATGGAGGATGTCCTCATCACACTACTTGTTTCACGCGTTGCTTCCTTACCATCTCATCTACACACCACAGCTGATGAAGTCTTAGATGCTTCTATTTTGAATTAAACTTTAAAAGACACTTTGGTACCAGGTTGTAACACGATCCGGTGCTAAAGGGTGTCCTTTGGTACCGGTTCTTAACACCACCCGATTTTGAAATGTTCCTTTTGGTTCCGGGTGTTTTTACGACCCAGTACTAAAGGGTCCTCGGGGCCTACCAAATTTAGAGCCGGTACCAATGACTGGATTTTAAAAATAGATACACCACGGGCGCAGCTCTTCCCTCCAAGGCGCCCGCCTCCACCCCCTGCTTGCCCTGCTACTCAACTGGACGCTCCAAGGAATCCCGATGGTTGGACTCAAGCCTTGCATCGAGTGGTGGCTTCTCTGTGGCTGCTTCTCACGTGGCGCGCGAATCGCCGGAGGCCTACTCGTACAGGGACGTCGTCGCCAACACGGCTTCTTGCAGTTCCATCTCCTACGCCGGTGCCAACTAAAAGGTCATACGCCTAATTCCGCTACAGAAACAAAAAGGACCGGACATGGATAGTTGGGACTTAGGAGACGGTGAGGCCGTGCTATGAATGGAGGCCGCGCTATGGAAAACCTTCTAAGCCCCTACAAATGGGCGCACCTGCTTCAAGCCACTAGAGACCTTTATGTTTTGGTTGCCATCATAGTGCCCAAATGGTTCATGAAGGCCATAAATAAGTTACTGTGGGCATTCCTTTGGAAAGGTCAGGATAAAGTAAATGGTGGTCATGTGTTGTGGCATGGGAAAAGTACAGCGACCACTTGATCTAGGAGGATTTGGGATTTTGAATCTGCAATATATGAGTTGGGTATTGCAAATTCGGTCGCTATACATATTCGACCATACCTTAGAAAGGCTAAATAATATAATTAGTTTTATTAAGTCTATAATTGATTCATCTCGCGTTTCAAAGCTAAATCTGTAATTAGTTTATTAATAATCTAGGTTTTTATTATTTAATTGGTACATTTTTTTGACGTTATTTTTTCTGAATACTCATTCCAGCCACCACCACGGACAGCTATCCCGTTGACTCTAGCACGGACAGTCCTGTTGACTTCTCCGCCACAGCTAGCCCCACCAGTAGCTAGCGCGTCTGCCACTGCCTCATCACTATCCATGTCTGCGCGTCTACTCCACTCTCACCTGTAACCGAGCTCCGTCTAGCTGAACTTCTGAAGTGCCGTCGAGGATCCATCCCCTCGAGCGCAGCCGGACCCCGATCAGCTCGTCGGGCGTGCCTTGGATGCAGTGCTGCTCGCTAGCCTCGTTCAGATCCAAGAGCCCCTTGAGGCTCAGATCCTCCGGTTGGCCTCTGTTCTCATGCTCCCTTTTCATGTATGATCCATAAATTGGAGAGCAGAGTAGAGTATGAGACCAGGTAAGTGGTAATCTATCTCCAGTACCTTGGCGGATCCCCTTGAGCGCAGCGCTTCCTCGGATCTTCGGTTGTGCGGCGCCTCTACAGGTCTGCTCTGCTCCTTTACTGTCAGATTCAATCCTTGATCTTGAACCTATATATTCCACAGCAAGGCAGCATTGTTGGCTATCCTATCATGCATAATTGTTTTTTTTTTGGAACCATCATGCAAAATTATTCTGATCCGTAATTAAATGTCTCCTGGAGCTTTGAATTGCCCAGGGGTCTCTGTAGTCTGTACTAGCACAAAAGGTACGATTTGTTTCAGTCTTCTCATCAACATGTCTTTAATCTGTGCTTTGCGGAAATTACAGGGCAGAGCTATGGAACTAGAGGATCTGCCATTTCAGTTTTTACGAGAAATTACGGATGATTTCTCCGAGGAACGGAAACTTGGTGAAGGAGCATTCGGAATTGTGTACAAGGTAAGATTTGGCCATGCTTAGATTTCATAAGCAAATATATTCTCAGTATGTCTCTGGCCAACAAACTCTGTTGTGCTTCCAAGGTCTTACTGCAAAGTGGCCAACAAGCCTATGAACATATGTTTCTGCACCACATACGAGTGTTCTAGTACCGTATAATAATAAAACATGCAAAGAACACAAATACTACAGCTGTTTTCGTTCGCCCTGTAGCTGCGAGTGGTTGCTAAACTCTGGTACTTTAAACTCGAATGCTGTAATTTCATTTCTGGGAGGTAATGAAATAGGCATAGGTTTGAACACTTATATCTCTAAAATTATTAGCCCATGCATGTTGAGGACAGGTTGATGAACTAGTAATAGAATAAATACTATGTTGACAAACGGCTCACCTTGCACAGAGTACTGACTAAATGTGTTTGGCAGGGAGCTACTGAAAACGGAAGAGATGTTGCTGTGAAGAAATTGAAGCATTGTTTGGCTGATCTTGACTATAAGCAGTTCCAAACTGAGTTCTGTAACCTTCGGAAGCTTAAGCATCAGAACATTGTACAGGTTCTTGGATATTGTTATGAAACAGAGAAAATACCATTTAATATGCCCGATGGAAGTAAGGTGTATTTTGAGGAGACACAGAGAGCGCTCTGCTTTGAGTATTTGCAGAATGGTAGCCTTCAAAAGCATCTTTCTGGTACGCATCTACTCATTTCAGTTTGTCTTCGATGAATGTTATCTTGTATATTTGCAGTTGATTTATAATCTTTTTGTTTACTGCTATAGATGAGTTTTGTGAACTTGACTGGCATACCCGGTTCAAAATAATCAAGGGGACTTGTGAAGGTCTAAAGTATATTCATGAGCTTGAAGCACCTATTTTCCACTTGGACCTAAAACCTGACAATATATTGCTAGATAAGGACATGGTGCCAAAGATTGCAGATTTTGGCTTGTCTAGGATCTTTGGTAAAGAACTAACACGAACCACAGCAAATCCTTATGGAACACTGTAAGTTGAATGCCTCAACACAACATATCATACCTCAAATCCAGAAAAATGTGTGAATTAAAAGTTCATTGATTTTTATGCACTGCAGTGGGTTCCAGCCACCAGAATACATCGACAAAGGTGAAATCTCAGGGAAGTTTGACATATTCAGCTTGGGTGTCGTAATGCTAAAGATAGTGTCTGGACCCAACGGCTACCCAAGTTGTTTAGACATTTCTTCAGATGAGTTTATTGATCATGTGAGAAATAAGATTTCTTATTAAAATGTCCATTATTTAGTCTGAGCTACTATGCATTATTTTTATCATATATAAAAGCATCAGCCCATCTTGACAGTTTGATTTATCAGATCCAAAGAAATTGGAGGAAAGTGTTGTTAGAAACATGTAGTGACTCCTCACTTGACATATATTGCCACCAAGTAGAGACATGCACTCGCATAGCATTGAACTGTGTGGATAAAGATAGCCGAAAAAGGCCTGATATAGTGAAGATCACTGAGAAGCTCTCTGAGGCTGAAACTGGCATTGGCAAGGTAATTAATATCATTTGTAAATCAGGAAATATTTTGCTATATGCATAATCATTTGATCAATTCACTTCATTATGTTTTCCTGGATAATAGGAATTGCTTCTCAACAGTATTGATGCCTCCATAATTCAAAAACATAATACTCACTCAAATCAGAATTATAGTTCACTATAAGTTTGTCCTGAATATTCAATGTCCATTAATTTTAACCTAGTTTTTAGAAAAAAATATATTAACATCTATATACCAAATAAGTGTAATATCAAGATGCATTTCATGGTAGATGTTAATTAAACTAATTTGATGTTATAGATGATGGAACCTGTCTTTTCCGTCTCAGCACTACAGGTAGTTCCTTTCCTAATGCCATATTCAACCTGGCATAGCTTGGCAAGCCTTCCAATGTACTTTATCTTCATGGTTTGATTTTGTCTTTTCTGTCTCTTGAAAATTTTTTAATGTCTTCAATGTTTGACTCATCTTGTGCCAAATTCAGTGGCGTAGCTAGGATTTTACTAAAGGGTATGCCACGAAATTTTTTCCATATCCAATTCGGTATAAGTATATAAATGGTATAAATTATATATGGTTCAGTAACCAATTTCAAATGTTGCCAAAAATACATATTACGTCTAAAATTATAAAAAAGAAGCATGATGTAGTCTTGTAAAATTAGCATGAATGATAACTAATTCTCAAACAAATATTTTCTGAAATATGTTTATTATTTCTTGCCTTAATGAACTTACCTTCAACTGTTCGATTGATGGTGAAATTACTTATTCATCACATGAGTACTGCATACTTGTGCACCACCGATCTCGTGACTTCTACAAAGAAGAACGGAAGAACTGCTGAACCAGGCTGGCATGTTCCTTACAAACAAGAACGCAGGAGCGAGGTGCTGCTTACTGAGCTGCCGCTGGCTGCTGGCGTTGGCCGGTGGCTTGCTGGGCGCCTAGGCACCGAGCAGGGCCGGCCGCTGGCAGCGCGCGTGACGCGGCTTGGGAGCACCGTATCGGCGACGGGGAGCGGCAGTCCAGCAGTGGATGATAGAGGGTCAGACAGAGACACGGACTGGACCGATGCCGCTGCACGGGATGCCGGACGGCGGACAGTGGTCGCCGGGCGGAGCCGCGGAGGAGCAGAGGGCAGAGCCGACGGGGGATGCAATCGAGCAACTGAATTGTGCGCCTGCATAGGGTTTTTAACTTTTTTAGTATATGGGCTGCTCTTGGGCCGTATTCTACAGGGTATGCCGTGGCCCACCCGGCATACCCTGTAGCTACGGAATTTTTTTTATTTTTAATTTTTTTTTTTTACGTTTTTGCAAAAATGGCGCTTGGGCGACAG
>JAZFNS010020006.1:62049944-62064677 GCA_037127165.1 Alloteropsis angusta | reverse complement strand
CCCGGAGCTGCCACTCTTCCCACCACAGCACTATACTCGGCCAACTCATCTCCTTCCTCCAAGAACCCCTTCACTTCCTTGCACTGTATCTTGAACCGTGTCTGGGTTATCTAAAGATATGATTAACAGGTTGAGGGCTGTGCTGGAAGCTGTCTCATTCATGCATATGTATTGGATCTCTATGTACCCTAATAATTTTATGAGTAAGACTACTTTAAGGTGGTTAAGATAAACTTATTTTTCATTCGCAATTGAAATCAAGGAAGGATCAACACTAACCACCTTATGTTAAGTCCTTAACCGTTAAGTCGCTACTATATTTCTCTAAGGGTTCCATGTGAATAATGGCCAATGGTCATTAGTTTTCTTTATATGTATTTTTAAATATCCAAAAAATGTTAGCTTGGGTTCTCTGTTACATATTTGTTTTGAATCTCTGGGAACGTCTAAATTAGATAACCTCAACCACTTGAAGAAATATGAAGAAGAACAATAACCCTTGGGCATTTTGAAAAAAAATAAACTATTTCATCTTTACTACCTTGTGGTGAGTTGTTGGTTTGAATCAAGGCCTAGAATGTAGTTTACAGATAAGTTGTTTCATACATTAGATAGAATAGCATAACTATAATTTTCTTAAGCGCGTGTTGACCGTGCTCTGGCAATCAGTTCTATATATGTACTGTTGACTTTGTTTATGCATGACACGTCCATCTCAGTATTGCATTATTGATGCCTACAATGCAAGTTGAGTGCATAAATGCTTACTTTTGTACTTGACCAAACTTTTCTCTCTACGTTCTCAATATTGTTTTCTTTTGTTTTCGTTTCAGGACGTGCACTGCACTTTTCGCAAGGAGGTCATAATTATGAAGTGTTCCCAAAATTATTGAGCTCTTAAAGATCACCAGGAATTGTTGGGTTAAGCATGATGCTGGTCAAACACGGTGACCAGGGCGTGTATCGCCAAAAGCGACAATGCTGGAACATTATGTTCATGACTGGACATTTTTAAGAAAAAGAAATAGTTTTATATCTCGGCCACAGTGCGACCCAAAATTATTAGAAAAAAAAAGAACCATGCATGGTTAAAAGGTAAACATCTCATGAACCAAGCCTATTACAGAACCAACGTTATTTCTTTGCGAAGATCTCCATGTCAAATAATTAACCAGTTGATGTATTAAAATCCAATATAAATCATGAATGACATGTAAACTAGCACATAATTCTCTAACATATTTGACAGAATAAGGCACATCATCTTGGACTCAGAAAACAAGATTAAAGAGCATATCAGAGCACGGCGTATATACTCCACATTTGCAAATTAGGAAGCCATGCCAACTAGGGGTGCAGATTGGATGACGAAAATTTTGCGGAGATGCCAGCAGCCAGCATTGAACATGACAATACATTTCGACACGTAATTTAGAAGGAGGATGGAACATGGTGAAGAAGTTGAGAAGTCATGGGTCTTCTTACCAAATACCTTACTCATCCTATCGCCATGCAGAACCAGTTTTTCAACAATAGAATCAAATTTTCTAGACACCATTTTCGGACCTGGTTTTCAAAACTGGCGATAAAACATGTTCACTTGTAAGTAGAACCAGCTGTGATTTTCATTTTTCATAAACGATTTGTGGTGTGAACTGGCTATGAAAATTAACTCTATTTTCACAGGGTTCCAGCCATGAATTACCCCTGAAAATCCATTTTTAAATCCAGCTCTAAGCTAAAGTACACAAGAATTTCTTATTTTTCAGAAAGTTTTTCATCAACTAGCACCACATGATGGCCTACCCTAAATATTTCAGCCCAAAACGTATGGTGTCTAGAAAATCATGAAGATTAAAAAATATTTATAAAAATAACTGCACCACACTAGTTTGCACATCCTAATACATTATTTTTGCTTATACTTAAGTTGGTGCTCCTTAATGGCTCTTTTTTACCCATGTTTTACCTTGGTTATTAGAATAAGTGGCATTGCTAAATTGATTATATATTAAGATCACCCTATATTTGCATATCACCAAGTTTTTTGTCTATATTTTGTTTTGATAGAAATTCGTATATGGACAATGTATGACCCAAGTCCATAACCAAGATGAAGCACGACGAAAATAGAGACTTGTGGGCCACAAAGGGGGCCGTGCTGATTGGCATAGGAGGATATCTTCACTTTTTGCACCCAAACTTTCCAAGAATTATCTGCAGGTTACTTAGGGGACAAGACCATGAAGGTTAGACAAGTTTTTTGTGGGAATTCATCTACAAAATCTCTGGAAGGTTGGACTTTGAAAACATGTCATCAAGTCATTCTTATCCATGGGCTTTCGAATGAAAGGGCCCTCAAACATTCTCGATAAGTATCTGGAGGATCATGTCTTACATGACTATGAAGTTGAGCCAAAGTGGGCCCATCTCGATTGGCATGGGGACTTTCTGCCTCGTTTTAGCTTCCCTTTTGTAGGGCAGCCTCCTTAGTGTACAAATAGGTCATCCCCTCGAGGATTTGCACATTCATTAGTCCATATTCATAGCAACAAGCAAAGATTCTAATCTAAAGCTTTGCGTCACCCGGTTTGGAATACTTCCACTTGAGTTCTAATCTAAAAGCCACAGTATCAATCGTATGATCACAGTGGCGATTCTTATGATGTACAATCATTCGTAGTAACATAGTTCATGTGTTCCCATTTTTCATGGATCCATATGCATCCTTTTATGATATCTACTATTATGATCATGATTTATTCCAATCTATGAATCCGATGGATTGCTTAGGGTGTTCTGGTAGACGTGGTTACTAAATTTTCATCTATGATCTATCATAGCAGTTAAATGTGTATCTTGGATGCATGTTGTTATGGTAGGATCATGACAAACTCTGGGCTTGGTAGGGAGGTCATTACTCAAGTGTGAGACCGGAGGTGGTGATTTAAAGATTCTTTGAATAAGAATTCTGCTCTATTTGCTATCTTGTTACAAGAATTGCAATGAATGCATACTCCAGGCTTAATCTACCTATTATGTGTCTACTATCATATTTTTATGCTTAAATAATTTATTGAGTAAAATACATGGATAGTCCTCGAACTTGTCTCAATATGTCCTCTAGGCCTGTGAACTCTAGAAATGCATTTTTAGAACACCAAACTTGTCTGGAGGTGTCATTCAGGTCCCTAAACTCTCAAGATACATCCTCGGGTCCCCGACTTGCCTCAGTGTGTCATGTGGATCCCTAAACTCTTAAGGTGAATTTTTGTATATCTAAAAATTGTCATTAATTAATTTATTTGAAAGTTATAGATTATTTAAACTATTTTTCACACATATCATTTAGAAATCTTACCACCAAGACCATTTTAATTTTGAATTAGCTATTATTAATCATACTCGTCAAAGGTTAATCAAGACCATTGGATTATTAAAATCAACAATAGATATTATAGTATTCTCGTGTAACATGGAAATATCTATGCTAATATCAAATACTTTATACTAACTAATTATATTTTGCTAGTTTAAGTTAATGAAAAATGCATTTGCTACTTTACATTAATAAAATGCTATTTTGTTTTTTATTGAGAATGGGAATATATTTGTTCCTATTCTCAATAAAAATTAAAATAGTATTTTTTAGTAATATAAAGTAGCAAATGCATTTTTCATTAAATTAAAGTAGCAAAACAAAATTTTTATTAAATTTAAAATAGCATATTGAGAGGTTATAGGAACCTCCGTGACACCACCAAAAACAAGTTTATGGACCTAAAAATGCATTTTGAAAGTTTAGTGACGTATATGACACACTGAAACCAATTAAGGGTGCTGAAAATGCATTTTAGCAATTTATGGATCTAGATGAGACACCATAACAAGTTGAAGGACCATCATGTATTTTACCCTAATTTATTTGTTGCATTAATTGACACAAAACCATACTTATTTATAATACATTGTGATTGATGCTTTGTTCAGATTTGCAAAGCTACAATTGATTAATATTAGTGCTAATTTTCAGGGATTGATAAATATTGGGTGAATACTTCTAAGGAAAAAACTACACCACATCCGTGGGCTTGCGATCTGATACTTGGTATCACTTGCCAGTATCGACAATTTACCTGAAAATATTTTTTACATGTGCATACTGTATACAGGTTGCCTTCGAGGAGTTTCAATTTTTTTAAACAATTTGTCAGTTTCTAATGATTAAATTAATTTTTAGATACATATTCTCAGTAACTCTATGTCAAAAAAACTTGCATCAAAAACAATTCTAGGAAACTAGTTAGATCGTATCTTGAAAAAAAAGATTAAAATGAAAAAGGTTTGCTATGGATAATTCAACTCCTTCATACAACATTTTTATGGAGTCCTTTTTTTAGGTGTGTGTGTGTATAACCTCCTCATGAACAAATACACACATTTTAAGAAAATCAGACACCATATTGTTCACAAACAGATACATCTCTCGCAGTCTTTCATAAAGGCAAACTTTCATGTTTGCGCAGCCTAAAACCTTACTTTTGCTCATACTACATGGAAATATATTTTACATGTGGTCTACTGCATGTAACACTACAACATTTTGGCACTACACGCAACACCCCAAAACCGTTGTGATTGGCCTATTTTCGTTGCAATAGCTATATGTTGCAACATTTGCTGGCCATTGCAATACCTTCTTCTGCCGTTGCATAAAAGTCCGTTGCGAAAGGTATCGCAACAGCGTAGCATGTCATTGCGCTACATGTGTCCTGTTGCAATGTGTGGCGGGGCAATTGCATCAAGTAGCAAGATCATTGTCATGTAATCACAACGGGGGCGTCATTGCGACTATGATGTATTGCAACGACGAGGGCGTATTGCAAGAAAACGATATTGCAACAAAGAGATTGGTAGTAATATGCCATCATTGCCGTTGCTATATGCGTATTGGGTAGCGCAATGATCATTTAGGCGTTGCTATTTATAACAACTTATCACACGAACTGCTAAGAGAACACAATCTCTCATGCAATGGACTTCTTTCATACAGAACTTGCCCTTAGGCCTTTTATTATCTAAGTCATAAGTACCCAGTTTACTTTTCTTACTGCTTTCAAGAATGAAAGCATGAATATCTTTTGTCTGAGAAAATGTTCAGTAACAATTGGAGACAATGCTTATTAAACCTTGAAAACTTTATGTTCTATTCTATATCACCTTTGGGCAGAAAATAGAACAAAACGCCATCCATTTACATTAATTCCACATCACCTTTGGGTGGAAATGGAAAAAAATGTATAGACTTTAAACATTTATCTACTTTAAGAGCATTTCTTAAACTTTATCTTTACATTAATTTCATAATACCTTTGGTCAGAAATGGGAAAAAAATGTATAGACTTTAAACATTTCTCTACTTTAAGAGCATTTCTTAAACTTTATCTTTACATTAATTCCACATCACCTTTGGTAGCAAAGGAAATATAGTATGAAAAAACATAATTATCTTCAAACTTTGCTCCTCGAATTAAATTCTCCATTTGGTTTGAATGTAATGTGAAGATTATCATTCATTAAACATTGAACTCATAGAATTATGATATTGTTATCATCACCATTGATCAGAAAATAACAATGCCATAATTTTAACTTTAAACAAATGTCTTTCTACTCCTCTAATTAACTTTAAATTTAGGAGATGAAACCTTTACTTTGCAGTGGAAACTTTAAATCTATTCAAAAGCATCATCACATTTAAACTTTACTTTTCTCTAAAACAAACTATCCGGTTTGTTCAAGTGTGAATAGAGAGAAAAAATTATGCAATACTCAATCTGTAAATGCTTTCTGAGAATCCAAAACTTAATTAGAAACTTTCACTGTGTAGCTTTGCAATTTGGCCCGTTCACGCGAAAAGGCCCACTCGGCCTGCTGCTCACTCAGCCTGCGGTGTCGTGGCCTACATAGTCGTGCGGCCCAGCTGACGGCCCACTCGGCAGAAACTCAGCCTATCGGCCGCGGAGCAGCCGCAGCCCCACTAATGCTCAGGCTGGCCGGTCCATTAGCGCGCGCACCCTCCTAGGCTGCCAGCAATGCGGCCGGCCTCGCACGCCAAAAATGGTCCAAGTGGCCAAGTGCGTAGTCCCTCCCCCGCGCCTTGGCCACAACCTGGACCTGGGCCAGGAAAGAGCGCTCCCATCTGGGCCTAATGTTGCCCAGCCGAGCTCCCACGCCTGCCTTTCATCTCAGCCGTTCAATCTGATCCGACGACTAATCGAAACTTTCGGGTGGTATAAAAGGAGTGGGACTTCTTTCACAAACCCTAATTATTTTCTCCTTCTCAAAGTAGCCACTCTATAGCCGCCGGTCACAGTGACCGTTGTGATAGTCGGCCACCAGGATTACTGTGTCGCACCGCCGTCGGACCCTAGCACATTTTGGGTCTGGCCGCCGCCCCTGGACGTCCTTCACTCAGCTGCCTTCCGATCGTCGGCACGTCTTTTCTCTGTCCGGCATCAGCTGCCGACTACTTCCGGTCGGCTCCATCACGCCACACCCTTCACCGTTCGGAGTCGCCGCCGGCCACCAGGGCCGAGACGCCGCTCCGTGCAGGATGCCGCCGGCCATGTGCCACGCGAGGCCCATTAGCTCTGCATTGTGCGTGCACGTCCCTCTGGACGTCGGCTGTAGGCACCCCGTTGTCGACGGTCCTTAAGTGATAAACTTAACCGTCAAGTCTTGCAGAAAATATGTCAAATATAATCACCAAACATAGTGATTATTTTGTATGTAGCACTACAAGAAACCACTTATTCTATAAAAAAATGTCATCATAGATCATTGAAAATTCGTCATAAAAAGGTATATATGATGGTTTCGGAAAACGTCATAGATTGAGCGTCACAGATTAAATCTCGTGACGATTTATCTGAATCCGTCATGGATTGCTTCAATTCGTGACGGTTTCTAATCGTCATAGAATGCCTTTGAGCCCGTGTAGCCCAGCCCAGGCCCAACGAAAATGAACGTCACAAATTTGTCCAGATTCAATAGACCCCTGACGTGGACATCATAGATTATGGTGACATGTGGCAGCTGATGTCACTGATGACATGGCACCTGACGGGCCCTTTTTTTACAGCAGCCTATTATTTTATTAATGGCAACCCATTAATTTTTTAACGACGGTCCATTATTTTTTTAGAACTGGCCCGTTTCAAAACTGGGCCATTTTTTTTGACCAACTAACAGATCAAAGCCCACTTAAAAGGCCTATTAAAATGAGTCCACCAAATTTTATGAACACAACAAATTGAACAAAACATTAAAGAGCACATTGTTTTCATACAAGTTTTCATCCAGCAACATCTATCATTACATGTTAAATTTAAAAGTTTAGAAAATATGAAGATAAGATCATCTAGGCTACTAACACCTTTGTTGACAACAAAACTTNTCCATCCCCAAAACCTCTTTATTGGGGATGAAATATTGGGGAGCTGTTGGACTTGCTCTAAGGATCCTATCCGTCCATCCTTCAGATTCTTTATCTGGTTAGCTTACCTTGGCAGCGATGCAATGGCGATATATGCCCTCGCCACACTATTCAACCAGCATAAAAAGCTAGGTGATAGGGATAGCACCACGGGCAGCAGCCGCGCTCTGCAAGTCCTTTGGGCACCTGTCCTCCTCATCCACCTTGCTGGCCAGGACTCTATTACGGCGTACAATATTGAAGATAATGAGCTCTGGAGGCGCCATGTCCTAACCGTAATTTCCCAGGTGACAGTAGCACTCTATATTTTTTGGAAGTCCTGGGCTGGTGAGAACAGGTTGCTGAGAGCAGCCATTCTGCTGTTCATTGCTGGGATTCTGAAATGCATCGATAAGCCAATGGCTCTGAAAAGTGCCAGCATTTACAGTCTAGCAAGCTCATCTTTGCAGATTGAAAAAGAAGACATGGCGGTAATTGATGAGCAATGCATGAAGGTGTACACACTTGACGAGTTCATACACAAAGCAAAGGATTGCTTTGCGAATGTAGAGCCTGCCAATGCTCCTGTCTCAATATTAGATCTTAGCCTTAACCATGTTTTCACACTGTTGTCCGTGACCAGACATTTCTTTGTAGACCATGCGCCGGCCTATTGTCTACGCCTCAGCATCTTACAATACTTCTCGGTACTCGACAATGGAACTGCCGAGGAGATTGTACAGATGGGGCTCTATACTACCTTCCTTCGTCTGTACACCAAAGCAGGATTGGTTAACACTTTTAGCTGGGAAATAAGTGGCAAACAATGTCTCAAATTGTTAAATGCCTGGTTGACTAGGTCTTTAGCAGTATGCCTGACTTTTGCAGCCATTGGCCTCTTCCACACCAGTCACAAACAAGGCTATCACGATAGTGATATAAAGGTGACATATATTGTGATATGCTGTACCGCTGCTTTGGAAATCTTTGCCTTTAACTTTAAAAGGAATTTTTATGGGTCGACGGAATGGTCTAGTATGGTCTCCCAATACAACATCATAGAGTCATTCAAACGTGACCAAAACCCCCCCATGTTGCTCAAGTTGGCGAGCTTCTTCCAGTGCAAGAATTATGTTGACCAGCATTGGTATCTCAAGCAATGCCCATCGTCGACCCAAATTACGGAGCTAGTGCTTGAACAGGTTAAGGCTGGTTGGAAGGATTATGTGCAAGACACTTCCACTTACTGGATGTTCAGCGACCGCAGATAGGCATGCAAGTGGGTCGGAAATGGGTCAACCAAACACTAACCCACTCTACCCAAGCTTCTATTACTGTATTTTGGTTTGACCCAATCCAAAACAACACTGGGTTTCAGTTATTTTGGGTCGACCCAGCAGAGAAACAGAACAAGCCATGCCGCAGCAATCGCCGAGAGGCCAGCCTGCTCCTCCTTCTCTACTCCTGTTCGCCGCACGTTGTTGCGCTCCTCGTCCACATCCTCAACAACAGCCCTGATGCGTCCGTCCTTGTGCTCAAGTGGATTTCGTCAGACCTCGTCGTCGTCGTGCGCCACGCTGCAAGAGCGAGACCTCCATGCAGTTCATCGATGGATGTTGCGCCGCTTGAAGCATCCAAAAACATGAAATTATCGATGGATGTTGCGATCATTAAATCGATTATCTAGAGTCACAATTGTTATCAATTTGCGTGTTCATTGGAGCAAATCAACAATCATGTTCCCGGCAGGAAGAGTTCCCGGTGCTGACCTCCTGGCAACACTTGGCCTGGCCTTCGTTGCTGCACAAGCCCTACGCCAAGCAATCTGACACCTTGAGACTCTTCCTTAAACTAATGGACTGTACGTTCAAGCTTGAGGTTGCTGGGTGATGGAAAGAGTGGCCGGAGCAAGAGAGCCATGTGGAACGCCATTGCAGCGGCGGACTTGGCCAAGACGTCGAGGTTGGCGGCCCGCTCGGCATGGCGCCGCGCTCGAGGACGACGTTCAATTCGCGCAAACGGCAAGACCAGCGCCTGCCTGCTTGGCTGCTGTGTGGACTCCGCCACTCCGGCGAGCGCGTGCTCATGCAAGACTTCACGGAAATCCGGGGAGCGCCGCCGCTCGAGGAATGGCCGGCCGAATGGGTTACCCGATAACGCAGGAGCTCGACACCAACTCGAGGAACAGCACGGTAGACGGCAGCTACAGAGAAGCTTGCTCGACGCCACGCCTGGGGAGGCGCGCGGACGGAGCAGACTCCGTGCCGTCGGGCGGCGCGAGGCCAGCGACAATGGCGCCGCCGCCGCACGGAACAGAACTCTCGGGACGCATCCGTTGGGTTACCCGATTGACCCAAACGGATAGACACTGCTTGACACCTATTTTACTTTGGGCCGGCCCATCAGGTATGCACACCAGGCTAAAAGTTTTGGGTCGTGGGTCATTGGGTCAACCCAGTGAAACCTGCATCGCTAACCGCAGAGGTCAGGTGACGTTGCAGCAAGAGGGATGTTATGACGACCTGTTCAATATATTGCAGGGACCATTCGACGAGAGTGTCCTAATTTGGCACATCGCCACCGACATGTGCTTTTACAATGACACATGTCCTACATCAGATCATAGATGCCATGGAGCCCATGATTGTGCTGCTGCTTGGTGCCAAAGATCTCCATACCACACTACCGCAATTCACTGCAGACAAATCTCCAACTACTTAGTGTATTTGTTGGTGGTTCACCCTGACATGTTGATGGCAGGGACCAAGCCGAGCATCTTCTCTGATGCATGCAAGGATCTTCGCACCATGTTCAAGGATGAGAAACCACCAGCTGATGAGGGAGACCTTGCAAGGGAGATATACAATAGGGCTGAGCTCAATCGTGCAAGAGCAATATTAGGTCTTGTATGGTTAGCGTGGGCCGGATACAATAGTCCTCCTATAAACAAAAGAGACGCATTGCTTAGTTGTGCATCGATGGTTGCGAAAGAGCTGTTGGAATTGGATGGTGACAAGAGGTGGAGGGTGATGCAAGGTGTCTGGGTGGAGATGTTGTGCTTCTCCGCAAGCAGATGCAGGGGGTACCTGCACGCCAAGAGTTTGGGCGTTGGCGGAGAGTACCTCTCCTATGTGTGGCTCCTACTGTCTCACCTGGGCCTGGAGACCGTAGCTGAAAGGCAGCAGAGATCGTCTTTCAGGGAACAAGTAGAGATATCATCTGGTTCGTCGTCGCCAACCAGAACTGAGGGTCCAGACGACTGCATGGAGAGATCAGAGATTCGAGGGGAGTCCAGAGTGGTTAAATCAGAGGTTAAAAAAGTATTAGGAGCTGTTGTACCTGAGATTCCCAATGAAGAAGCAGAACCAGTTATGTTAGAGATTGAAGAGGATGAAGCGGTTTCTACATCACATGGGCATGGAACAACGGACGCTGGGGACGACATTGTCTGAGAAATGATATTCCAGTCATTAGAATTATGTCCTGGATTTCTGTTGTTGCATCTCATTCTTGCTTTTCAACTGTCATGTTTGTTGGTTTTGGTGTTAGCACTGTTGTCGTACTTCTCATAGTGTTGCAGCTGCCTTTGTTCTGAGGCCTTGTGTAACACCAAAATTCCATCACATTAAATAAATATAAGCAACTTGTAATTGTTTAGATTTGTATTAAGGATTTAATGAATTTTGCTTCTTAATTAATTTATGGCCTTAATTATTCACAACAATTAATGATTAGTTCAGAAAGTGTTTGTTGCATTCATGCTCTCTAGCATGTAGGGTTTTTGTTTGGACTTTGTTTGAACTATCAATCTATCCCAATCTAGTTTCAGTTCAAACCCGAATTCAAATCTATCAAATCAATTCAGAATCAATGTTTAAACCCTTTTTCCCTCCATTCCCCGCAATCTGGTCCTTTTGGCCCAACTTCTCACCCGTCCCATTCCCTTGTCTCCTTTTCTTTTCTCTTATTCTCTCATCCAGCCAGACCATTTCGGCCCATTAGCCGCAAGCTCAGTTACTCCCCATAGCCCCGCTTCCCCCCTCGCGTCACACCAGCCCACGCGTTAGCGCCTCAGCCTCACCTATCGGCTGCCCCGACCGCCTGACTCCCTCTTTCTTCTCTCTGACTTGCAGGCCTGGCTCGTCAGAGCTTCTTCCTCCTCTTGCCGCTTCTTCCGCCGAACATTCAAACTGACATCGTTGCCTTGCAACTGATGTCCGGCGCCCCGCCCCTTGTTTGCCACTCCCCTTTACTCACCTTGACTGCACTACAAGCCTCACGACACTCTCTCCTCTTCACTCTCTCTGCAACGGACGCTCCTTCATGGCCATATATGGCCAGCAATTTCACCGCTCTTCAATCCTCCCCCCCCCAACTGTACCCCTCCACTTTCCCTCAACTCCTATAAAGCAACCCCTTCCCTCCCACGACATCTCGTTTCACTCTCTGACCCCAGAAACCTTCTCCATTGCACACGCACTCGCCATCGCTATTGTAAGTAACCTCGCCGCCGCCCCTGTTCTTGCCCGTTCCATGCCCGTTGCACCTCCGCATCATCTCCCTTCTCTTCACAACAACATTTGGAGTCGATCCCCGGCGCCAGGAGCTCCACAGTACCCCAGACTCCCATCGTACCGTCCAACTGATCTCACCACTACCATTCTCAGTCGACGACCCTGGTCGGAACACTCTCGCCGCCCGAAAACACCCAAACTGAGCTCGCCCATCATCCTCATTCTTCTCGTCCTTTGAACGCATCATTTCATGCTCCGTAGCACTGATAAGGCTTTGCGCCGGTGTCTCCTCGCCGCGATCGCGGCGGTGCCGCTGCTCACCTGCTTCGCCGCAGCAAACGCTCCTGGTCGCCCATTTCTTGATGAACGGCCACGATCTAATCTCTGTGCCAGTCAAACCGCCCGCGTACCAGTCAGCCGGTCATTCTTGCTAAAGTGCCCCTGCCCCTTTTGTTTATTCAACCCGCGGTCCACTCCTTGTATAAAATAATTACACATATGTCCCTGATAGTCATATATTGGTCCCTAACCTTTCTGTTAATAGAACCCGCCGTCCTATCTGTCACTTTTACATGCTATACCTTGTGCTTTTATAATTGTGTTTTGGCCCTCGGTTTTATTCAAAAGAATACGCAAACATTAGGTTTATTTTCATATTAGTCTCTCTAACCTTGTAAATAGTGTAACTTCGTCATTTTAAATCTGTTTTGGACGATTTTCGTGTCCACACAGTTGTATCTGCATGCTCTTTAGTTTAGGTGTTTGTTTTATGAATTCGGTACTATTTGGTGACCTATTTCTATTTATTTTGTTGTATTGCAATTGTATGATCGTACAGCCCGAGCAGTTCAAGGGAGCGGAAGACCCGCAATTCAAGAAGGATTTTCAAGAGTTTGCTGAAGAAGGCAAGTGACCTCCATCTTCAGATTCTTCATTGTCCTAGTGACTCATGCATATCACTTTTAGAATTATTGTTATTATGAATTAATATTGATGAGAAGTGTCTATTAAGGATGACTAGACTTTTAATCTTGAACCTTGAACCACCTGGTTCTTTTTGAGTAGTAAATGCTTAGTTGCTTTATAACTTGGGTTGGTTATTTTACTCTTTGAATATTAATCATGACTTTATTCTTGTTGCTATGAAATGGTTTAATAACTAGATAATATTGTTTGAATTAGAACATGGAGAACCACCCAAGAAAACAAGTGCAACCATAATATCACATGGCTTTGGTCTTAGCTAAATAATTAGACATGGGGTAACCAGTAGCCTTACCGTAAAGGCAAGGAAGGGGCCGGTGAAGGGTCATTGCAGTGAGGAGTAGTCTAGTATTGTATGTTCCCATTTAAAGGGGGTGGACCTCGCCGCTACTAAAACTCTAGCGGACTGCTAGTTTACTTTCGTGTCTTTGTAAAGGCTTCGTAGTGAAGCCTTGCCACTCACCAAAGGAAGTGTTTAAGGGACTTGCAAACCTGGCCAATTTGTAGAACACAAGCTATGGGTAAAGTACAAAACCTCTGCAAAATCTAAACTGTTATAACAATCGTGCTCACGGTTAAGAGACCCTCACATAATAATTGAGCTTAAATATGGATTAAATTGTGGTTCTTGGTCTCTTTTGGGAATAATTGGTCTTTGGCTTAATTAATTAATTGTGGGTTGGTATAAACTTACATGTAGTAATTAGGTGCTTTCTTAGTAACAGATGATCAGCTAAAATTGCTAAATGCATAAGCCTAAACTCCTTTTGATGGGCTTGCATTCATTTTCCCCACTTGTTGAGTACCAACCATAAGTTACTCACCCTTGCTTACAACCTGCTCAGAAGACAACTCTGAAGTTGAGTACTTTAGCGACTTTGATGACATCTAGGCACGTCAACCAGTCAAGTGCCTGTGGATGGAGTTGAAGCTTTATGTTTAAGTTGTTGGTGAAAATTAAGACATTTGAGTCTATTAATGTTGAGTGTAATAAACTTAATACTATTGCTCTTTTGGTATCTTTTGTACATTGTCTTTTGATATATTTTACTTATGACAACAACAATTGGATCCTGACACACATATACGATGCATTCAATTTTGTTCACAAAATCGGGTGTGACACCTTGTTATAAGACATCTCATGGATGTCTTTCAGATTTCAGATGAAGGAAGAGCACAATGGTGATAAATTCTATATTTGTCTTCGCCTTTTTAATCTATCTGTATTCCTAAAAAGATACAAATGTAAACAGGAGCTTGGCTTGGGTGGTCAGCATAACTCCACTTGTGGAGCAAGCGACACGGCTTTGAGACCCACAACCTCACTCTCACTAGAGTGGAGGGTGGGTCGGCCAGGGTGTTAGAACCTCGGTGCACAGCGTCCAGGGATGCAGGGGCTTCTCTAGCCTCTGGCCCTAAAAAGATATAAATGTTAGATGTTTGTTTGGTGCGACTTTCTTCTTTGTCCTTCGTCCATTGCATCGTCCCTCCGTCCTTCTAGAGAGTTTCACTTTGAGGGAGTTGTCAAAAGTGTTACTGAAAAATATTCTGGAGGGTAACTACCATACCAGCAATATATCTTTGAACTTGCAGATGCTTATCTGGTTTACTACATGCATTTCCCTAGTTTCATGGATTCCTGGGGACAAAATTACCTCTATGGCACGTTCCATTTTCATGAACGTGGGTGACATTTCTCGATCATCATCTCTGGGGAGCGTGGTGATGTCGTTGAATCAGCTGAGGCTGTGAATT
>JAZFNS010020006.1:61763925-61774255 GCA_037127165.1 Alloteropsis angusta | reverse complement strand
GTACCGGGTCAAAGCCACCCGGTACCGAAGGGGGTGGACCGATGGGCAGTTTTCCACTAGTGGATGGCGGGCAGCAGTGGTTGTCATGGCGTTTCATTGCGATCTTCCAATTTTTGTAGCATACACCAGAGGTTAATGATGCTTGATTGATGCATATAGAATAGTNTACTGATGATGGATGCATACAGAATAGTTACTGATGATTGATGCTTAATTGATGCACATAGAATAGTTAATGATGATTGATGCTTGACTGATGATTCTACTTCATTTGTGGTTTGACTGATTGATGACTGGTGACTCGAATTTTGGAAGCTTATGGCCCTCACCGAGCTTCCTATTTTCAGTGACTAGGTGANCTGATGATTCATTGATTAAGCTTCCTAGTTTGACTGAAATTTAGTTAGAGAAGGTATGCTCTGGGTAGCGTACATGTAGGATGGTAAAAAGTTTCCATATTGATAAATCTATATCCCACCGGGAGACGGGCTCTCCGTCTAGCCTTATTGGGAGGCCCCTTGTTATCATTGTCCGTGGGAGACCCCATGTTATCATCGTCCATTTAGAATCCTATGATGGGCGCACATTGTTCGTAGTCCACTCGTTTTCCGCAGTGGGCCCACCTGTTAGGGGTAGGTGCGGGGGCAGCGCTGGACTCTAGGAATTCAAAAACGCTTTGAATTTTGGGAGTCACACCGAGGAGAGGGAGAGAATATTTCGTTCCTTTCCATTTCCCCCTCCACATCTGGGTCATCTAGGCGATTGGAGCGGTGATTGGCGTGTCGAGGGGCTACCGGAGTCAAGTCCACGGGCGGAGTGGAGGTATCCGAGGGGCTGCCGAAGTCAAGGCCACGCGCGGAGCAGAGCTATTGTGTATTGAGGATTGGAGCGGTCCGGATCCGTTCCACAGCGAGCTGAGGCCCCAAGCTGAGCAAGCCGATTTGTCGATGCTATTCGAGGAGATCCGGCGCAAAGCAAGCTAGGTTAGGCGGCGACTTCATTGAGGCTTCGCTCGTCACGATTCTAGGTTTGTTAACATGAATGTCTTCTCCGATTTCGATTTGCTTCCCCATCCCCAATATTTTAGGGTTTCCATTCATTTGTTTGTTACTGTTGTTGATTTGGTTGCTTATTGGTCTTGGCTATGGCCTTGATTTGTATGCTTATTTGGCTAGGTTTTGTCATAGATTAGTTACCCTATTTATCCTAATCCTATTTTAGGCTCTGCTTGGTTTAATCCGCTGAATTTAACATGTGAGACCAGAAAAGGTTGTGTTTGTTTTACCCTCCTGACCATGCGCCACCGTCTAGTGGTTTGCTGAGTTGCATAATTGATGTACGTTGTGTTTATTGTACCCCCCTGACCATGTACCGGCGTCTAGTTGTTTGCTGGGTTGCCTAATTGGTGTAGGTGACCAAAACCTTGCACCTTAGATATACATGAATATTTAGATGGTAATTAGGTGCTGTCGCAACTGTGCTTGATTCTACTTGTTATACAGGAACAGCCATTACATGGTGCCATTACCAAGTCTATATTTCTGGTTATATGTTAGAATATCAATATGGGTCATTAATTTTTTTGCTTTTATATTTGTTGCTAAGATTCTAGCAGCCTTCATTTTATCCTTTTATTTTAGTTTTCTACAGTAATGTTCTCCGGGAAGATTCCGGAAAGCTTCACATCGGTAATGACTTTTGCTATTTGCATATAGAGGATAATGACATGTCTGGTTCATCGTATTGGTACCTATCTATTTTAAATCATTGTCAACAAAATAATGGTCTTGGATTCATTCTCTAGAAACTTGGTTCTTGGATTCATTCTCCAGAAACTTGGTTGTGTTACTCCATTGGCGTTTCGTAACTATATCGTGGCAGTGTTTCCGTAGTTAGCAAGGGACAGTAACTTTACTATGGTCCCAGGCTGTTAGAACCCCGCCGGACGTGCCGGTGGAGGGGAGGTAGGCAAAGTTGGTGTTGAGGGTGTTGGGGAGGAATATGGCAGCCTTGAAGTGGTCTATGGTAACAAGCTTTGGTTTCTTGAAGGCAGACGAGGCTAGCAGTGGGGGTAGGGATTGCAAGTCGGACGTTGTTGCACTTGTCTTGATCCCACAAGCCTCCGGCGTTCCAGGACAGAGAGGTCATCGTCTTCATGGTGTTATCCATGGAAGAACCGATGAGTTTCCAGGAGCAGAAGAAGACCAGGGACTCGAGAGATAAAGCAAGCCATCAACAGAACACGAGGAGGTGGCCAAAACCTCCAAACATGCCCCAACAGCAAGAGCAGCCAGAAGAGCTGCGCCAACTTTGAAGAATAACGACTACCAAGTGCAAGGCCAACAGAGGCCACAAACCAAGTTCATCCCAGACCAAAGCTGGGGAATGTCTAGATAGCCCTATTACAGAACCAAGTTCCAAGCATAAAGCTTGACAGCAAAACAGTGCAGCGAGCAAAGGTCGGTGTAGGGGCCTCACATCTAGTCCACTGGATCCACAGCTAGGGCAGAGGAATCAGAATATGCAGAGGATCCTCAGGGACTTTGCAAGAGCAGCCGAGGAGCTTGATATCAACGAGTCGCCAGGCGGGGACGGCTGAGGAGGTAGATGTAGCCGCCGGGACCGTCGCAACGACAGCAATGCACGTCACGGAGTCCACCAAGTCTAGGTCATGCACCGAGGAGGACCCAATGGAGGAGGAGCGCGTGGTGCCATCAGCCTCCAGCTTGCTCTTCTTGATGCGCACGGTCGCCGCGGTGATAGTCTCTCGGATAGCTGGCTCCTTGTCCCAGAGACGAACGATATGACGACACCCACGGTCCATGGCGTCCAGGGACTCCTGGTAGCTCAGGTCCGGCACATCCTGCAAAGACAGAACAGACGCGAGGGAAGGTTCAACCAGGGGGAGGGTGACCTCTGTGACCAGGTGAGCTTTCTGCCAGCGCATCGAGCCAACAGTCTTCATGTTCCAGGGCCCAATGTCGAGGTTGAGGGCATCGTAGTCCAGGGAAGACGATGGTGTCAAGGCAGCAGGCGGCACCACCAGTGGGAGGGACTGCTGGTCCGCTATCAACAATAGTGGCGGTACAGGTAGCAGCGGTGGAGGATCCCGCATCCGGGGAAGCTCCCACAGAAGCAAAGGAGCTTGCTCGGCGGCAAACCCCGAGAGCGACGCACAAGCCGCAGGAGCCTGGTCCTGTCCAAGGCCACTACGCAACACACCACCTTCATAGAGGCGGACCGCGTCCTTGATAGCAAGGTTGGAGGGAGGGCGCGCAACTGCACTAGCGACGATGATATCCATGGTGAAGGAAGGGGAGTAGCCGCCACCGACTCTGCAAATCTGGTGTAGGAACCCCACAGAAGCGGTGCACAAGTTGAGAACAAGCATGGCCTGATCCCCACAGGCATCAAAACGTAGCGGCTGTAATGGGATCTTGTAGAAGGCGATCGAGCCATCCTCCCCAGTGACAACTAGCTCGTTGAAATAGCGGTATCGCTGCAAGATCTTGACCTTGGCTGGCTTTGTGAGGAAAGGCCGAGAGCTCACTTGGGGGTACACCACCTGGTCTTGGAAACGCCCAGACGGAATGGGCTTGATGTCGAGGAGGGACATAATGCAACGACCAGACGCGCCCACAGCCCCCCCGGCTGGGGCTGGTTGTCGAACAGGCGGCGGGCCCTAGGCAGCGCCCGCGGCGGGCGGCGGTGGCCTGGCAGGGGCATGGCGGACTCCACTTAGTACGTGCGGTGTGGAGGCGGGGTTGAACTGGTCCGGCCCAGGGGCGGCCCATCCGAGTCATAATCGGAGTCACTTAGCTCATGGATGTCAATGACGTCAATCTAGGTGAAGGAGCCGAGGCTGGTGTGGTTCTTGATGTGTTCCTCTAGGGGCACGCCCGCCGCATCCTCCACCTTGACGGTCATGATGACCGCCGAGAAGTCGTTGCTATAGATGCAGATGGGGTCGACGGCGTGCGGTTTGGCATACCGGGCCACGGTGAAGACAATGCGCTCCCACGTCCAGTGCTCAAGCGGGTAGTTCTTCATGGAGATGATGACGAAAGCCTCGTGCTCGAACTGGAACTTGTTCGTCATCTCCTCGTGGCATTCTAGGTTGATAAGATGTTGCTGGCCGATGAAGGGGGCGGATTCGATCGCCTGTTCGCATGCTCAAAGAGGATGACGACAACATCGTAGAAGGAAGAGGCGAGAGTTACCTGTGGATTACCCCTTGAGCAATGAGAGCCTCCCTGACGCGCCGACCAAGGGCCGCACCGGGCGGGTCGATGACGGCGAACGTGAGGTGCGCGAAGCTCGACATCCACACGGGCGGCATGTAGATAATGACAAAGTCCGGCCTGTCCGGGTCCGACTCGTTGGCAGGCGGCACGTCCACTTCCTGGAGCTCATCGTCGGAGGAGTCGGTGGTGTAGATGACGGGCTCATCCACCGGAGTAGCATCGCATTGTGGCGCAGCAACATCCATCGCCACGTCTTGTGGCGCAGCAACCTCGACGCACGGCTCGAGGTCCATCCGCGCAGCAACCTCCATCACTGCGGGCGGTGGCGGGGAGTCCTCACCAGAGGAAGTAGCAAAGGTGCGTGGGGAGGCAACCATAGGAGAAGCAGGGGAAGAGGGCCCATTGGCAAGTTGCCAGGATTGCCCGCGACAGGGAAACCCGGCATGGATGCAGCGGTTGCAAGGGTATGAGGCGAGTGGGGGCATTCGCGCTAGAAGTGGCCAAAGGTCCAGCAATGGTGGTAGCAGATAGGCTCCCGACACGGGGCCCTGCGGCGATTAAGAGCCAGGCAACGAAAATATCATCGACGAGGATCGCGGAGGGGTGGGCGAGGCGGTGTGGGTTTGGGCGGTGGTGGTGGGTGAGGCGGTGATGCAGCAACAGAGGCGAAAGAATGACGGATTGGGGAAAGCGGATGTGGAGCAGGTGGCACGGCTGCAGCAGGAGAGCCATCCGATGCGGTAGGTGGCGAACACCAGGTGCAGGCAACCGGCGGCGGGGACGCAGCATGCGAATCGCTGGCCACGAAGCCAATGGGACTTGCCGGCAGGCTGTCAGGTGGCGTCCTGCCCTCGGTTCCCATTGAGACGGTCGCCTAGGCTGACACTGGGCCGCAAGCTGGGCCAAATAACAGGCGTCCCACCGGCTGTAATGGGATCTCCGGTGATTTGAATTGCGGAACAGAATCCTCCGCCGCGCGCCGAGCCATGAAGAAGCGCAAGCGCACCGAGCCATCGCGCAGGTTGCCCAGGATGAGGATGAAGCACGCAATCGAAGGCCGCGCCACCGAGACCTGAAAGATGGTCGGTGCCACTTCAAGAACCGGTAGATGCCGGGAGGCACCATCGAGCTAGTAGTTTAGTGCATTTGCAATTCAGAGGGAAATACAAGAGGAGAGGCGGGGGTATAGTGAGAACCGGAGCAAGGAGGGCGAGAAGAGCGGAGAAGAGCAACGATGGTGGTCGAAGACGTCAGAATGGAAGTTGAGGAGTGAGAAGGAGCAGAAGGCCTCACTAGTCTTGTTGAAGCCCCAGTGTTGGGAGCGGGTGGACACAAAGTCAAGGAAGGGTTAGGACCTCCAAGGCGGTGGACGCCGGGCATGGAGGACGACAACGAGAACAGCGGCGGAAGGGCGAACGGCGGCGGGTGGCGGAAGCATTGCAGGTCGCAGAAGTTCCGAGGTTGCCCACTGGGCGGCTGTGGTGGGTGAGGGAGACCCTGCGGCGACAGGGACGGGCGGCAGGGGTGGTGGCCTGGTGGGGGAGGCGGGGGTGGCGGCGACGGAGGCGAAGGTGGTGGGGGAGGCGGGGGCTGCGGGGCATCTGTCGTTTCCCCACCAAGCCGGAAGGGAGTGATGGCTCGCAGCTTCTTTCTCAACCTAGCTTCTCTTGATGCACTGCAAATATTTATTATATTGTGTAACCAGTTCAGTGAAATTATCCCACCCAAGATAGTGGCCATGCAATCACTAGAATCAGTTGACCTCTCAAGGAACAGGCTTTCATGCGAAATTGATCATGGTACAGAAAACAGTCCAAAGGCCCATAGTGATTCAGAATCCAGCTCTAAACCGATATGACTCTTGCTTATGCACTTCTTCCGTTCTTCTTTGACTGTCCTTGATTTGGTGTACTTTTCCTTGGATAGTTCCTTTTAAAATGAGTCCCACAAAAGACAATGGTGCCATTGANTCATATATGGGGTGTTTAGACGGGGGAATGAGTTTTCAGGAAAAGTCACATCAAAGGAAATGTAGCATTTAGAAGTAGTAAACNATAGACTACTAATAAAAAAAATCACAGATCTAGCCTAGAAATCGCGAGACGAATCTAATGATGAGGAATTATATGGTAATTAACTAATAATTAGCAGACAATTACTGTAGCATTATTTTTTCCAAAATATGGATTAAATAGGATCATTAGATCCGTTTTGTGACATAAATTCCATTAATTAATGGATTAATTTTTTCATCTACATTTAATACATACATGTAAGATTCTGTTGATGTGACTTTCCCGGAAACCCAATTCCCCCAATCTAAACACCCACATAGTTGGATTATGAGTATATATGGANGTCAAGCTGTGTTCCTGATGGTATTCTCGCTGTCAGACTGTTGTATACTTGTATGACACATGTGCAAATCACATTAGAACGTCAAATTTGAAAGGCCTGCTCTCATCTCTCTAACAAATAACTAATTCACTCATCACCTGATATAAAACACAATTTTCCTCTGATTATATTTTTTAGAAAGTAAATATCAGAATATTTAGAATCTTATAATACGTTTCATGTCCCTAATATCTGTATTGTTGCAACAATCCAGCACNCTTGCTACTTTTTATATAATTATAGCAGTCTTAATAGGTTTCATTTTATAATGTTTTTACTAGGACGTCTTCATCATGTCATTGAATTGTTTTAATCTAGGAAATAATTAGTGTACCTCTCATTTCATATAGAATGCACTTTGTAATTAGTTATACCATGTTGAAATTAACTATTATAACGTTTGCAATCTTTTTTTTGAGTAGATACCGTTTGCAATCTTGCAATCAGTAACATGTCAGTAATTTAGTATTACATATATAGAGGGCTTCTTTCCTAAACTGCTTATCTATATGTGCCTGAACCTGTGATGGCGTTATCTGTTAAATTAGACATGACAGTTGTGCTTAATATTTGACCCTTTGTTTTATGATTTATGTAGGAATAGTTCAAAAATCGAATTATTAAGATGAAGAAAAATCTGAGGTCCAATTCATCTAGAATGAAGAAAGGAGATGAGGGCACTTCTGCATCAGTTGAGTCACAACAAAGGAAAAAATTGAAGAAGACGCTTCAGGTTAGTTATCTTATCATATTTTTCGCCTTTCCAAACTTTAATATAACAAGTCTACACACACTAATCTACAGGCCAGTTCTTCCAACGCTGTTCAAGGAGTTGTTCAAGTTGATGTGNGATCAGATCAATTTTGGTAAAGATCTTAAGCAGTTTGACGATGAGGTAACTGAGGTAATAGATGTGGCATCTCAAAGTCAAGAAACGGGGATATCAAACAACACTATAGTCGTTCATTCTCAGAGCAAAGAATTGCTTGCCCATGATGGGTACATATCTGATGATTCGCTTGTGGAGTTGGATCCAATACCTGTACCATCAAAGGGACATACAGCAGNTTGTCTTTGATCAAATATCTGCAGAGGAAGATACTTTTGCTGACAATGTTGTCACCTCAGTGCCTAATGTTCATCATGAGAGGGTCATTAAACCAGAAGTTTACCAAAGGTCACCTTACATTGATTACAGCAAGAGGCCAAACTTTGATGTGCCTAGAACTGATCGAGACACATACTTGCAGATTATCAGATTTGGTTCTTCATCAAGGTCAAGGAAAAATAAGTAAGTTCTGCTATCCATTATATTTAAATTTTTCTTTTTTGTAGCATATGTTATACTTCTTACAATTTGCTTGTATCTTTCTTCCTTCAGTAACATCATTGTCAATTATGGAAATGTGCATACTACTCTCCGTGACTTTGCTGATTCCTTGAAGCCAAGAGGACGCCTCTCAACTGACACTGCTGATTGTATGTTTCATGTCCTTAGAACAAGGCAAAAGTCTGATGTGAAGTGTATTATGTCTTCAAGGATTGCTGTAAGTGTCCTGACGATACATATTAGTCTCCATTTTGAAATTTATCTCATTAAGTAACTTGTCACTTTTCACAAAAGTAAACGCCACACTTTGTAGTTAGAAAAAGAAGTAACTTTTTTATTTCTTGGTCAGGTCCTATGTACTGATTTTTATTCTTTTTTTTTGGCACAGACTTTTGCTCTAGCCGGACAGCTCCAAAGGACTGAAATGAGGAGTTCTTTCAATTTTTCAAAGCGTCTAGATCACTTCCAATTGGTGTATGTCTTCAGTTTTTAGAATTCCATCATTATTTTTCTCGATGTCACATGTTTCTAAGTGTTTTGTTTTTCTCCTTTTGCTCTGTATGTTTTCTACATAATTGAACATGAAGATCATGTTCCCAGTCCTCGAAGACAGTCCAAATCTTTCTGAAGGCAACCACTGGTTTCTTTTGTGTCTGAATTTGAAGGCTCAATGTTTTGAAGTTTTCGACTCCATCAAGGGTCAAAATGACAAGAAGCTTCTACACATCTGTGATAAAATTATCCAGGTCATCAAGAGTTTGTGGCAAGAAAACTATTCTCAGTCACATGTAGACATCTCCAAGTACAATCTTCAGTACATTGATGCCCCCAAGCAGGATACAACGTAAGCACACACTAAATTCCATTATTTTTCTTCCATCCTCTTGACTCTTTACCATTTTCTTAGTTACTGCTACTAATATTGTTTTGTTTGTCAGCTATGATTGTGGCTTCTTTATGATCAAGTATATCGAATACTGGGATGGTAAAACAATGCCACTGTTCAAGCAATCTGACATCCCAAACATAAGGATCCAGTGCATGTCATCGATGATACATGATGGNCGGCAATCTTTTGACTTGGCACCATGTTCTCAACAACTGAAAATGTAAGAATACTATTCTTTATGTCCAATATTTTGTTCAAGTTTATTACAATTTCTGCATTCAATGTTGTGTTATCCAATCTTGTATGTTTAGTTATATCTTTTTACGCAACAACTAAAAGAAAATGCAGTGTGTGCCCTGAATTTGCACNGGCTTCTGTTGTGTGTTATGAGTTTTGATGGTCAGAGTTTAGATGTTCCTAATGTTTTGGGGTTACGAGATTTTAAGTGGCACCTTAATTACAACAATAGATAATTATCTTGTAGCTTGGTGAAATGCGTTCTAGTAAAAATAACCCATTGATTTTGCATAAGCCAATTGTCTGGCATGTTGCGCCTCAAGGAATAGCCGTGCAAGGCCAGAGGCGGCAGGCTCGGCTTCCTGCAGCAGCGATGGCGCGAGCCGTCCTGATGCCGGTGACGCGTCGAACAGGAACGTGAACTGGCGAGCGGAGGAAAGGAAACTGGAAGACAACTGAATCGATACCCTGAGATCTTGATACCAAGCATAACCGATTATCATTCCCTTAAACTCCTTAAGTATTCCATCTAATACAACCGACTGGAAATTGAAATCCTACACTACAGACTCGGCATGGGACGAGACAACCACCGCGACGTGGGCACGCCGTGCGTTGGGCGTGTTGGACCTGCGTTGCACTCTGTGCTCGGCGTGTACCACGCTCCTTCACCCCCGGCTGCGCCTCTTGTATGCGATGCTTGTCATGACATCTCTCGCCCCCTTGGGAAATAGCTCATCCTCAAGCTGAAAGTCTGGATGGGCTATGCAGAATTCCTGAAAGAGTTCCCATGTTGCTTCAGTATCATGAAGGCCTGTCCCCTTGATCAGCACATACCACTTGCCACGACAGAGTTCGGAGCGGATGACGCGTTCCTATTCTAGGAGAATACGACTGTGTTGTAGAGGAGGTAGTGGTGGTGGTGACGAAGGTGGATTACCCTAGAACGTTTTGAGCACGCCGACATGGAAGACATCGTGGATGCGTGCGCCTTGTGGAAGTCAAAGACGGTACGAGACATCGCAC
Source organism: Alloteropsis angusta (assembly GCA_037127165.1). Taxonomy (NCBI): domain Eukaryota; kingdom Viridiplantae; phylum Streptophyta; class Magnoliopsida; order Poales; family Poaceae; genus Alloteropsis; species Alloteropsis angusta. The sequence goes on along the minus strand of JAZFNS010020006.1, from coordinate 61,764,132 downwards.
ACGCGTTCCACCACTTGGAAAGGCCCGGCAAAGTGTGGACTGTGCTTGCGCCATGGACAAGGTGTTAGAAATATAGGCATTATTCGACATATTTTAATTCCAAGGATAAACATGTAAATCATCATAATAGTAAGTGACCCAGTGATAACATGATATGTGCATGTGTTCAAGTTCAATCTTGTTGACACAGAAGCGGGTCAACACACA
>JAZFNS010020006.1:60642651-60653634 GCA_037127165.1 Alloteropsis angusta | reverse complement strand
TCTCTCTCTCTCTCTCTCTCTCTCTCTACTCCCTTGTGCTCGCTTCTCAATCACTTCAGGAGCCGCCCACCACGACCCCGCCAAAGGCCACGCGGCAGCCACCCACTGTTATTCTAGGCCTGAGCCAATCCATTCATGGACGAGCTCAGATTCAATTTTAAGGATTTTTTATATGGATTTTTATTTTTTTTATGTATTTGTGGTGGAGGTGATTTTTATGAATTTCTTGATTCTCTAATGTTCTGAACTTGCATCCTGATTTGACTACTGCTATTCATCTTGCTTTTTTAGAAGCCCTGTCACCTTTGACTGCCAGTGTTGGGCCGGCACCAGCACGTCGATGGCCCTCGGGCCATGCCTGGGCCGCTAATGTTGCACACAGTGCCAGCACGACCTGGCACGAATAGGGCATAGGGCCTATTACAGCCAGGCCATTTTGTGCCAAGGCCGGGCTAGTGTTGCGCCACCCATATGGCCATCTATACTTTTGGGCTGAAGCCGCTCGTTAGGGAAGGAAAGAAGATGGAGGGGAGGAGTAGTTGTTTCGTCTCAACCTTCATGGGGAAGGCTGATTTTTCGTTACCTAGGAAGCTGCAGCCTGTAGCTTTATCCTTTTACAGTCTGAGCGAGCGGAGGGGGGTCCATATTGAATAGGAGTCTTCTGATACCATGGAAATGGATTACGAAGCTTGTGAAACAAATAAATGCCATGAAATCCTATTGCTGTGTGCTCTGATTATGCCTAAAAATCACGAAAGCAAACAGCACTTTAGCTTGTATACAATAAACTTTTAAAACAAACCAGCAGGAGAGCATGGAGTGGACGTTAGGCCACCAATAGTTGTGCTTCATTCTCCTAGTATGGTGCTGCTTTTACCAATTCAGTAGTGATATGCTAAACAATTTGCCACCCCATATAGAGAAATTGAAAAAAAAAATTGTGGTCTTGTTCCACGAACAAATTAGTTACTACTGTTTCCTCTCAAAAACATGTTTCTAGCAGGCCCTGTTCTTTTGACACCATTTCTCTATTTGCTTTTTTTAAACTTCCCTCTCTTTGCTATTTTAGATGTGGTAATACTATAAGCCATTTGCTAATATCAACTTTAGTGTTATTAAACACACCCTAGAACAGTAATATACTGTCAGTCGGTACAAGTGGCATAAGGTACGGAGTCTGTCGGTATAAAGTTATACCGATTGTTGGCGATTTTTGCCTTCTCAGAAACACCTTCGGGTAAAACATCGTAAATCGCCTTCGATAAAGCTCTAATCTTGTCAAAAACAATTCGGCTTCGATTGTTATATTAACAGGTAAAGTCGCCTTCGAGATAAGCCTGCATGACCGAAGACGATCCTCGAAGCGCGTCCGAAGCAATCGGCACAGAAACTCGGAAGAAAAAGAACTCACCATAAGAAACTCCTTCGAAGGAAAAACAAGCAACGGTGAAGACGTTGTCCGAAGAAGATAACGACCGAAAAGCCAAGGAGAAGGTCAAAAGAAAGAAGAATTAGTCCACGCGTTCACACCAGGGTTGTATGATTACTCTTTTACCCCGAAAAAGTGTAACACTGAGTAGTGAGGGGGATGTAATCTACTTCACAGGGGTACTTTGGGGTTGTAGAAAGTGACCCCTGGTCTCTCTATAAAAGGAGGCCCCCCTACACGTGTAAAGGGGAGACTTTTCGGAAAAGTAAAGGCATAAAGTGACTTTCATCTCTTGTCTCTGATTATCGTTATCGGTTTCCTCATTTCTCATATTGTTCAGTTCTCTTTCATCCGAGAATTCCAACAAATTGGCGCCCATTGTGGTCAAGCCTAAATCGAACCCTCGATCACGAAAATGCCACTAGAAAAGTCATTGAAAAGAACGAATCCCTCGATTGCCGAAGAAGTCGAGAACAGTCTTAATCAGGATACTGTCGAAGAAACTCTTTTGCTCACGAACAGCAATCAACGACCATCTCACGAAGGTGATCATGATGCTCAGCTTACAAAGGAAGAAAGATTGTGTCGAGTGGAGGAAAGGCTACGCATGCGACATGAAGAGAAGCAAAAATAAATTGAGGCAGTTCAGCGTGAGATCGAACGCCAGATACAGGAGGAGGAGTTACTGTCACAACAACTCCTTGAACTGAAGCAGGCTAAGCTAAGAAGAACCAGCAACACTAACTCTAGAGCTGCTCAGATACGGCAAGAGTTAGAAAAGGCCAAGAAGCAAGTTGTAGATTTGCAAGCTCAGCTTACCGACCCAACCCTCGAAGGCACTGAGAATCTCAATTCCAGGAGCTCTTTCCAGAATCGTCATCCCAATGCAGTTGATCATAACTGTCCTCTCTCAGAAGCTTTGCAACTGGCAGTCTGGCCACCTTCGTACAAACCTATCTCACTGCCGAGGTATAACGAGTACACTGACCCGAAGCAGTTCCTGATGAGCTATGAAGCAGCAATAGTTTCGGCAGGAAGAGACGACATCGTCTTAGCAAAGTCATTCATCATAGTTTGTGATGCGGCAGCAATGAGCTGGTACACAAGGTTACCCGGCCTCTCAATTGGAAGCTGGCATGAGTTGAGGCATGAGCTGATCAAAAACATCAGCGTCATGACTGATCAAACTCTATCATACACGGAACTGACAGTTCACCAGCAACCGAAGGAACCTCTCGAAGAGTATTTTCAAAGGTTCGCCACATTGAGGGCGCAAGCGCCGCATATACCCGACGAAGCTGCCAAGTACTCTGCCATCCAAGGCCTTCGCCCAGGTCCCTTCGCCCAACAAATTGCAAGAGAACCCCCAAACACCCTGGCCAAGCTCTATGATGAGTTCAAGAAATACTGTCGTTCAGACAATGACCACAGAATGAGGTTAGCTATAGAAGCCATCCTAAAAAATCAGCCTGAGATCCAAGACAAACAAAACCAGCCACGTCATGCCCATTACCAAAGATATCCCCCTCAGCACATCATGAATGTTGAGAGCAAGAATCTCAAAGTAATGAATCTTAAGTCATCTTCGGCTCCCCTCAACATCTTCGGCTCCCCTCAATCTCACTCTACCATACCAAGCCTCTACAACTTCCCTCCAGAATATCCAGAATATCACTCCCCCGTCCATGGTTCCTTCTTACCAGAGAGCAAACTTTGCACATTCTTCAGAATACCCCAAAGTCAAAACTGGCTCTGAAAAACTAGCAACCTTCAATGGAAGAGGAAGAGGAGGGGAAGAGGAAACCCTTCCGGACAAGAATATTATTGTTCCTATCACGCCAGGAATCATTCACATGCAATAGAACAATGTCGGGACATCAAAAAATTCATCGACAAAATGAAGGATGACAAGATTAGGCTTCTGTCTCGAAGCTGAATGGGCAGCCTAGTCAAAGCTCTACTTCACACCCAAAATACTGCCTAGTATTTCCTGCCCTGAATTCCAATTCCATTCACCCTCAAACCATACACTTCAACATTAGTATCCTCAAAACCTTTACCCTCAGTTATACACACAAGCCCAAACAGCTTCGATACCACCGCCCAAGATTGAGGAGTTACCTCCCCACCCCCACAACCTCAACCCAAACTAGAGCAATCAGCTCCTGCTCCACTCCCAAGCTATGGTCACATATTGCCTATTACGGGAGGATCCGCATATGGCTCGAGACAAAGAAGCAAAGAAAGGATTACTTCCGTCAAGTAAACAACATTCATGTCGATGGACCCTACAAAAAGTCTGAATGGTCACACATGCCAATCACCTTCACCGAAGAAGATCTCAAATTACGCAACTTTCCTCACAATGATTCCATGACAATCGAGGCCAACATCGTTGGTTGGACAATTGGGAAAAAAATTATGGACACGGGCAGCTCTGCAGACATCATTCCAACCAGATCTGGGGGGACTGGTCGAGCCACGTGACGCAACTGCAGCTCCTGACGTCACCAGCGCCGGCGGCGAACCTCGGTCTACCCCGGTTCTGTCCTAGGAGAGGGCGGTGCAGGAGAGATACGGCATGGAGGCGGAACCTGCCTAGGCGGAGGCGGCGGCGGGTGAGCCAGATTAGCCCGCCTGGTGTCCATCATGAAGCCACCCCGGTGAGCTAGGGCTTGCGGGGGGCGGCCATGGCCGGCGGATCCTTAGTGACAACCTGCTTTTAGCGGCTTCGAGCTTGGAGCGCAGCCCGAGGAGACAAAGGCGGCGAATCCCACGATCGAAGCGACGACACTGGCGAGGAGCCAGACGAGATGCTGAACTGAAGCCAGTCGGGAGTGCCCGCGTCCCTCCCGGACGACAGGGCTTGGTGGCTCATCAGGGTGGGAAAGCCTAGTCGGCGGGAGGACGAAGGTTGCCCGGACGCCGCGGCAGCAGCAGCGGCAACTGCCGCCGCTGCAAGAGGGGGAAGACTATCCTCCGTTTCCCCATCCCCCATCGCAAATCTGGATCTAGGGGCGACGGGGGCACGAGTGGCGTGGGAGGCGAGTGGATCTATGCTGGGGTGTGGCTGGTGAGTGGACGCCGGGGGCCGGGATGGCCGCCGGCGGCGTGGGTTGGGGGGGTTGGACGCCGGGGCCATAGTGGCCACCGGCGGGTGCGAGTCGCCGGTCTCCGCTAGAGAGAGAAGCTAGAGAGCATTACAGCTTATCATTATAATATTTTTAATAATATCATATTTGTGCTAATAAAATTTTATCATAATATTATATTTGTGCCATTATAACTTTCTCCTATAATATCCATACTAGACTATACTACCCACCTAGTCAAGTTTTACCAGTATACAAAAATTCTGAGTTATTTGATCCTTTCATATTGGTCCATTTTTATTATGGTATAGGCACAGTAAAAAGAGCTCGTTTTGATGTTTTGGGACACAAAGGAACCACTAGAGTTCAGAAACAAGTTATTCAGGTTTCAACTAAAACATTCAATAAACCTGCAGATGATTATCTGAACAAAAATGCACTGGGGTTCAGTACATTTCACCAGATTTTGTTCTTCTCGGTGTCTCTTTTCAGTGCCAAAGTTACCATTGTGACCTCCCACATGGTCTTGGTGATACGTGGGTACCTTATTTCTACATTTGTGCCCCCTGATTCTTGACATCGTTTGTCTTTGCTGCTTTTATTACGTCAGGTGAGCCGTATCACTCATTTTCTACGAATTGAACCCCAATGCTAGAAACTACATGACAGGCTATAGATGCCTGCAGGTGTTCCCAATGAAACCAGCCCACCACTATTGGAGGACTATGGTTGTTTTCTAATGCCTACTAGTGCCAGAACAAGTGCAGAGTTTCATTTTGTAAAAAAAAAAGGTTTCCTTTCCTCGAGAATTGTACGAGCGTTCATCCATTCCAAAATCCAAACACTGCCAGCAAAATAATGGATGAAGTTCCTCCAAAATTCGCTAGAAATAACTCCAATCCAAACACCTAACAATAACTCTAATCCAAACAAGGCCCAAAAAGAGAACAAGTGCAAGTGACCCCAAGAAATGATCATACAAAGCCCAATGTAGTTGCAACTTGCAACGGCCCTAAGGGGTGTTTAGATTCACCAGCCGGAATTCCGACATCCGTCATATTAAGATAATCTTACATACAAAGTATTAAATATAGTTGAAAAAATTAATACATTACTCCCTCCGAGTTTTTTTTACATGTCGTATTAGCTTTGTCCTAAGTCAAAGTTAAATTTAACCAAGTTTTTAGAAAAATATAATAACATGTACAATATCATATTTGTTTCTATGAATACACCATAAAATATATTATAATAGTACATAAAAAATTGCTATATATTTCAATATATTTAGTCAAAGTTACATAACTTTGACTTAGGACAAACCTAATACAACATCTAATAAAAACATTGGGAGTACATGAATGGAATATAAGTCAAAAGACGGATCTAATGATTCTATTTAATATATATATTTTACAACAATAATGCTACAGTAACCATCCACTAATTATTAGCTAAATACCATATAATTATCCCTCATTAGATTGGTCTCGCGATTTTCAGGCTAGATATGTAATTTATTTTATTAATAGTCTACGTTTAATGCTCCTAAATAGTACATTTCTTTGATATGACATTTCTAGAACAGTGCTTTCCTCCACTTTCCCCCAATCTAAACACCTCCTAGATAGTTAGAACTTGTCACTTCCAGATTCTATGCACCGTCGATTACACATCATAAGCCATGAAACGATTCATATTTCACATAAAAATGTTACAGCTACGTGCATGAATATGTATGTAACTCTAAACCAGGAACGAGGAATGAGCTCATCAAATAGCAGGTGCTACTAGCACCCTATGAAAGAAGAAACATTTTAATAAAACAAGAAAAGGAACAACTCCATACTATTTACTGCCCTGTATACTTTGTAAATGGAACAAGATGGTGAATGTATGTATGTCACCATCTACAATATCAATTGAATACAACAGAGATTCAGAAAAGCTGCACTCACATCTACAGGCACTCGTTCCTCAACAACACAAATGGCTCGTGCTACCAAGTTGTAACCTGGGAAAAAAACATATTGCACAGTGCACATAAATCATTCAAGTGATCTGCAGAATCGAACAATTCCATGATAGACAGAATCGTCTAAAAAACTGTATGAAGGGTCTGACACCGGAATATGACCCAAATCTGAACAAACTGGAATATTCGATCCATTTCTGAACAAACCAGAATACTCAGTGCGCTAAGATGACATCATAATCTCTTTCATACTGCTTTTTGGCATATAAGCAGTTGAACTTAGGTTCCAAGATCAGTAGCTCTAGATTCTCTGTGCTGTTTGTTGAAGGGATGGCCATGCAACCTCCTCATCATTGGTGTATCCATGGACAAGAAAATCAGTGCAGTTCCTCCGGCAACCTCGACTGTAAGGATTTCTGAAACGCCCATCGGGCCCTCGAAGATATGCATAACGTGACTTGTTTGCTTGCTCATTAGTTGTGATGTTCCAAGCTATCTGCAATAAATAGGTGAAGTATACACATTATAAAAATGAACCCAACAAAATTGCATTTTGCTACTTCTAGCAAACTGTGAGTCCAATGAAATTGTTTAAGTGCCGTGTGGTTTACCAAAGTCCAAAACACAGAAATAATAGAAAGTTATTCCCATATGATTTATGATATCAATAGGAAAGGATTCAAATCGTACAAGGTACAAAATAGAACCTATGTTGGTGGTGCACACAGACCATATTAGATCATACAGCATACAGGCAAATATAAACCCCCTCCAATCTTATTGACTAGGGATATTTGCAAATCCAAATAAATATACAAACTGGGTGGGTGGGGGTTATCATGGAGCAGTGCAGTCTGCATGGTTGGTACATTAGACAATTTACCTGTACTGCTTGTGCTCCGGTCAGAATAAGAGCTCCAGTTAATAAAAAGACATCCAGAAACATGAACAACACAGCACCAGGATGATTTGTAACCATGAAGTGTGTCCACGATTCTGAAGATGGGAGTAAAATAGGCTCTGTCCATAGTCCTGGCAATAAATCACCTTGACTTGTTAGTACAATCTTGAAGCGATGGAAAAATAAGTTCGTTTACAGATGTCCTTACTGTGAAATCCAACGCCAGCACCTAGAAAGGATGTAGCTATCCCCATACAAAGAAACACGAAAAAGTCCCACTTATTTCGCTGCAAGAGAAATATATATTAGTCCATATCGAAATCTATCAGAACTGCAACCAGAAAATAACTGAGTACAAACATGCAGATGAGCTTCAAGTGTGACAGTCTTATTGCAGTCAGATTTTAAGAGAACAAACAAAGTCCAGAGTAACTGTAGGTGAATAGACAACATCAAACAACTGTATTCTTTAGCCTTTAGGATTCTGTTCTCCGAAAGGGCAAAATTATTTTATCCACTATTGGTCGCTAGTAAGGAAACAAGTTTAAAACAACAAGAACAGCAGAACAGGCAAATTAATGTTTTAACCCAGAAAATATATATATCTACATCTTACCTTTCCAACACAGTTTGATATCCACGGGCAGTGATGGTCAAACTGCTCAACACAATGCTTACAAGTTGGACAATGTTTGGAGCGCATAGGGCGAATTATCTGGTAAAGTTGTCCATCAGTAAGTACAAGCACAGTTGGAATTCAGAGCCAAAAAAAAGAGTAGGTAACAAGAGAGAAGCACATGTATATATGGTTACATGTTCTGCTTCCATAACGAAGTGCCATCTCCACATGAGAACTACTAACATAATATTAAAGATAAAAGGAGCTCAATAACAAGTGTAAAATAAATAATAATGAAAAGTTTTTTCCCTAATACCTTACAGGTAGGGCATAGCTGAGACCAATTGCCTGTCCAAGTAGAGGAATTGGTAAGATCAATCTCCATAAGTGGATCCTGTAAACAATGCACTAATTATCACTCTTTTCATATTGACAAACCATATGAAGTTTAGTCAATGTCCAAAATATTATCTGTAGTTGTTGGTCAGACTAAAAAAGATGGCTGAAAATAGACTGCTAACTTTCCTTTGTTGTACCATAGCATGTTTTAACTATCCCTTGAAATTACACATAGCAAGATTCCATAAATAGTGATGGGAGACATTTCCTTGAAGCGCATATGTAGATACATAATCTTTGAACAATAGCAATAGAACATTTTTACCTTCTGATCAAGTCGCTTGGTGCTTGCCTTGATAAAGCCAGGATTTTTTCTGTTGAAACAGCAAAAGATCACGGACTTAAGTAGGGATGCAGGAGACAGAACATGCTGAGAACAAAATAACATGACAATCTTAAAATTACATGTTGAGATAAGAACTTCAAAATGGCAGATCTCCGCACAAGCAAGCATGCATGAAATACAAGATCATTTTTTTTCCCATGCTCTCATCACAACTTCCTTTTCTCAACAACACAGCATCTTTTTATTGGGAACATCAAATTATCATTATAGCCAATTAATGTACAAAAGATTAAGAACATGGCATGTGAGAAAATGGAAAAGGTGCACGTAAACGGTATAATAAACAAATAGGTTACATAAGCTACCTGCTAACTCTGTAGAACATTACTTGTGCTGCAACGAAAAGTGATACAGCCGCCCAAGACCAAAGACCAGCAGTAGCAGTGATCCTAGAAAAATTAGGTGCTGCAGAGAATTCATTACAAGGTCTGACAATAAACAAAGATCCATAATTTTAGCATAAAAAACAAAAGCTCACAAACAGTGCTCAGCCGCTCACCAAATACAATCGAGTTCAGGAAAAGGATGAGGCAGACAACAAGATAAGCAAACAAGAAAGGGGCATATCCCATTTTCTTCGACCTCCCAGGGAAGTACTTGTCTTCAAAGCTTACTTTAGTAGCATTAGACTACAAGGAAATGCTTCTATCAGTTGAGTTGAAAAAATCAGTGCAAACACGCACTAAACAAATATTTGGATAACGAACTTAAAAAAAGAGGAGGAAAAGAAATACGTCGACACAATACAAACTATTGCAATCATTTGCCACAGAACACACCTTCATGCAGTGGTGTATGAGCAAAATGAATAGGGGGGCAGTAAATTTCTCAGGCTGACAAAAAGGGTAACTCTTAATAGGTAAATAAGAATGACAGGGGACACATACAAGGATATTGGAAAGATGCCTATGGCCTTTTTCTGCTGCGAGTTGAACAGGAGTTAGCCCACCACTATCTTTTAGTGCGAGTTCCTCCTTTGTACCAGTATGTACAAGAACTGTGCAAACCTCCAAATTTCCTCGTATAGCAGCCCAGTGTAAAGGCGTACAACCTGCACGGCATAAAAATATTCTATAGCAACCTAGTTCCCACAGTGAGAAAAAAAATAATAGAGCCACGTTCACAACCATCCATAATTTTCAAAAATAAATAATTGATTCATCATAGATTCTCTTCTTTCCATAAGATTTGGAACAAACTACACACGATAAAAAAATGTTTGTTCGAATATTCTGTGACGATAAAAAATTTGTTTGTTTCAATATTCTGTGAAGCATCCTGCTCTTATTGTTTTTAGCATAAAACAAAAAGGCATGCCAAGTAGCCAAAAGGTGTAATTAAGTACCACAGAAAGAGGCAGGTACCATTTTTGTCTTGCCTTACTTGATTAGCATCCATAAACAGCAGCAATCTGATTGTATCTGCATTCCCCTTGTAGGCAGCCCTGTATATGTTTAGAAGAAATAAAGATTACACTACACCAAACATGGAACTGTGGACCAAAGCATCCGATGTATGGAAGTCTCAAACAGAAGTCAGGTACAAAATAAATTAACTGACTCTTCAGGACTCTGATGAGGCTAACTAGCTTTATTTAACAAACTACAGATTGCTCGAACTTTGGAGGCACCATCAGTAGTATTGACAATTCACCTATTTGTTGGATAACACTGGCACATGATTCTAAGAGAGTGAGAAACAACCAAAGCAGAGCTAACAAATGATTTTATGTACAGTACACTACCAGAACAAGTATGTAAAAGATGTGTATGATTTTGAGCTTGGTCAAGCTTAGATATCGCAATCCATATTTCAGCAGAGTATCATGGTGGCTGTTAATTTTCTTGATACCAACTGGGAAACAAAACGTAGAAAACATCAAACACCATATCATATGCATATAGAGCAGTGCACAAGACATTATCTGAACGAATCGTTTATCAGCGGCACGCTTTGAACAATATATAGAAACCCATCACAGACTAAGTATTCTATTTTCCAGGTGACAATGACACATAAACCAGTGAAAGTAGAGCATTATTAATAATCATGTACCAGTGCAATGCGCTCCTCCCATCATTGTCCACAGCATCAAAGTCTGCACCGTACTTTGAGATAATGTGATGCAAGAATGATGTCTGGCCATACTGAGCTGCAACATGGACTGCCTGACAGAATAATCAAAGGAAAAAGTCCAGNCCCCTCACCTATCCACTTTGTCC